>CAKOAT010076266.1:344190-360585 GCA_932364175.1 Eruca vesicaria subsp. sativa
TTTATATCATTTAAATTTAATTATATATCATATACAATATATAAGATTGATTATTTTGATTTATTTACGCTAATTGCGAATAAACAAGAGTGATAGTTAAATTTATATGCATACGTCAATTTATTACATAATAGTGACTGATTTCTTAGTTATGTAATATATATATTTATTATTTTATTATTTTATGATATGCAGAAAAATATAAAATAAATTATAAATATAAAATATTTATTATGCATAAAGTACAGATCTTAACCTAAGTATGTATCTTTTTAATTATTTTAAATCTTAAGTATTTTCTGAATCCCAGGTCAAAACAAATAAACGAAATGAGAATAAACTTCAAAATCAATATTTATATCGAGTAATAACCAAAATATAAAAAAAAACACAACAAAAGAAAAAATTGAAGATAAATAGAATTAATACGTGAACGTAAACTTCTCATAGCCATAATTAATTTTTAAATTGTTAAATCATGATATAAAACTGAGTTAATTTTTAATTTGTTAATTTTTAATTTTTTAAATCATTATGGTTATGTTAAATCATGACCATAATTAATTTTCAATTTTTTATTTGTATTTGACAAACTTAAAAATAATTTTAAATTTAACTTATTTTTTTATAAAATTCTTTAAAAAATAATAATTTGTAAAAAAATATAGTTTTCTAATATTATTATACAAATAAATAAATTATATTAAATTAGTTTTGGAACATTATATATTTTAAATGTAATTATTTTACCAACTGCTTCTTAAAAAACATTAGGAAATTTGCTAATACTCTACCAATCAAGCCCAATGACACTCTATTTATTTTCCATCACTCGAACACTAAAAAGTAAAAATATATATGAAATCGGGTCTATTAAATTCTAAGATTTGATCTACATTTCTAATTACAATTATTTCTGATTCTACGTATAGATAATTATTTAAAAATTCCGAAATTCTAAAATTTCAAATACATATAAAAATAATCATATGTAAATTTTATATTTATCAATACTAAAATTTTATGTTTTAATTACGTATATTCACCATGCGCAAGGCGCATGTCTTATCCTAGTGTATTATTAAAACAATAGCAATTTAAAAGGCCATAGTAATCAAACCAAATGTTACAAATTATTAGATTTTATTAACAGTCGAGGCCCAACACCCAAATTTAAAACATCTTAGACAAAAAAAAAAACAAAACTCATTTACCCGTTGGTGTCTATTTCTTTTTGTTGTCGAGACCTCTGGTGTCTCTTTCTAGAAAGTTGAAAACTGGAAAATATCAGAATATTCTCTTTCTATTACCACTGAATGTTCTGGTCTCAAACTCATGGATATGTAAAACTCAACTCCGACTGTTCAGGTACTTGTATAATATTCTAATTTTTTTTTCTTTTTGAAAAAGGGCATAATAATATCCTATTTTTTCTTCTTAAAGTAGAGATACTGGGATCATCTGAACTATTTGGAGCTGGAATCTGAAAGATCTAAAGTTTCTCATTTTATAAATCTTTTGCATGTCAGATCAGACTCCTCCTCCGTTGATTCCGATGGTCGATGTAAGAGAAGCTGTTCTTCATAGAGCTATTTTATGTGTGTGAAGTAATTTACAGCGAATAATAAAATATGGGCATTGATTATCTCTTTGAATATGTAAAATTTGCCTAAGTTATATTCGGGTCAAATATTAAAATATATGTGTGAAAAATATTTTGGTTCAACGTGAAAGTTAGTTTGACTTATTAATCGTTTGAATAAAAATGTTTGTTTATTTTACCAAAAAAAAAAAGAAAAAAATCTTTGTTTACAGTTGTTGGAAGTAACGAAGACGAATGAAGGAGCTTTTTAGATAAGTCATTTTTCAGTTACAATAATATAACTAAGTAGTATATGTTGTCTTTGTTCTTCAGGAAGTATATCTAAATTTTTATTTGTTTGTCAGGAAGGAGCAACTGGAACTAAAAGACCGCAAGTCACTTCAGACAACTTCAAATACATGTTCTGATTTTCTTTTGCAAGAAGTTTTAAACTAAACTGCTGGGAGCAACTGACAAAAATGTAGACGACGTTGAGCAAAGGAATGCAAAGTGTATTCAGAAAATAGTATTTGGGTTGACTCACTTTGAAAAGATAGTCAAAGACTTCTTTGAAGCCACTCATAAAACAAATAAAATAACATTTTCTTCTTTGGTCCATGGAGGTAAAACTAACTCGCGTCTTTTTGATAATTTTTCGTTCTTTCAACTTGATAGACTATGATATTATCTTTACTTACTGCACCTCATTTGCTTACATACATATGGTTCGAACTTCAACACCAAGTGTAAGTGAAAATGGGCTTTAAGATTATCAAAAACGATTACCAAGATAAGTATACTCTTGTCTATTTTAGAGACTCAAAAAATAGTGTATGAAAAAATTGATTAGAGATGAAGCTGGTATTTGACTTCTGATGGTGACAATTTTTCATCAGGGACAGAAAGAAGAATATCAAAAGTATCTCTGGTATTCAAATCCTCCCCTCGTCAGTAAATAAAACTATATTTCATATATACTATTAAAAACAGTATTTAACGTGCTTTACTCATGCAGGTGGACTTTGTATATATTCTGAATTGAGTAAAAACAGTTAAGTGAAACACTACTTCAACCCTGAAAGATAAGTTCCTTTATACAATTATTAAATAACTTACTGATTAAATATATGGTTGGTGAATCTAGAGATTCACCCTAGGGGGTGAACCCAAGAATTAATCATATAAAACAATGAAATTCTATTGATTAGTGAACCTCTAGATTCACCCTAGGGGGTGAACCCAAGAATTACTCTTAAAAATCAGAATATTCTTTATTAATCCACTAATTGATAAATTGTTTATATAGTGTTTAACTTTAGTTCAAAATTGATGTTTAAATTGGTGGTTTCAATATGCTATATTTATAAAATTCATAAACAAAAATTTCAAACTTTTTGGTATTAGGATATAGGGTTTGTTCTGAGTTTTAACCCACAAACCTGTAATTTTAGGATATTGAATTTGATTATTAACAAAGAATCAATTGGGTAATTTTCCGTACGCTTATGTTACATTCGAAAAGGGTTTATTAGATTGGGCTTAAATGTTGTTGTGATTGGCTCGAATCTGTTTTGGTTTTAATGTTGCTGTAATTGGACCTGAACTAATTGCTTCTGATTGGTCAATAATATAGACGATTTTCATTTAAAAGAAAAAAAGGCAGTGGCATGTAATTAATTTGAAAAACTAGGGGCAGAATCCTAATAGGGATTCTGCTTTAATAGTATAGATTAACATCAAAGAGCATTAAGCTTACTCTTTAAACTAGAATCTCTTAACTTTTTCACCCTTCACCAAAGGATTAGCTTTGCCAATTGCATCTCGTCCTTGACCTCTGAAATCAAATTGGCAATCATAATTCTAGGGATATCTATCGTCTCCACAGAATGTGCTCCCACACTTGCCCTTAGACCCCATCAATGAAAAGATGATGCCTGCTATGACGGCCTAGTCATTGTAATCGGTTATGTCCCACGGAGACGCCCTAGTCATTTTAATCGGTTATATCAAAGTTAATACTACAAGCTTAGCTGATTATCCACTCAGAGGAAATCTGGTTCGAAAAAACCGGTTCTTTATTCAAATCGAAACCAGTTATGTTAAAAATGTGTTTGTGTGTATGAAACTGATTCTGTTAAAATGAATTAAACTAAAACTGTATTCATTTGTGTATTTTGAATAAAAAAACGGTTTTCTCGAACTGGATTTCCTCTGTGTATACCATCAGCTAAGCTTGTAGTATTAACTTGGACCCAAAACTGGGGATTTTGGAGTATACCAAATGCAAAATATCATTTTCATTTGGAGTAAACCATGTAAGCTGCATTTTGCTTCTTATTTTTTTCTTTCAATGACTTTTTGACCTAATTTGTATTTTTCTTTCAATGTTCCCTACATCTTTAGTAATTCAGGTTAAGCTTAGTAGCAATGTCTGGTAATGTTTCGGTACCTCTTTTTAGATTAATGTAGTTTTGAAATACTTGAAGACTCGTTTTGATTAGTGAGAAAAAAAAAAAAGAAAAAGAGTAACACAAAGCCACTAGGTCTTTATTGAATATATTCACACAAATTTTTGGTCAAGTACAGAACATATGTGAAGGAGAAAACAAACGAGTTTTCGATCGGTTCAAACTTTAAAATATACTGCAATTTTGATGGTAAAGGGTCTCTCAGCAAAGAGTAGCTTCCCAAACGGTGGTTCCATCACATGAACAAAGCTTTCTGCAACTCTCTCCTACTTCTCCGCTTCTAGCAACAACAGCGGCGGTAATCCCCTGTAACGACTTATCCTCTGTTTCATACAGCACAACAGCTCGTCCAATCAGATCCGTTACATTCATCTTCTCTTTCTTTACCGTATAGAACGCCTCTCCATTGTTGTCTGCCTCCAACGTTCCTAGATCGCCTGGTGGCTATATACCAAAATAATGTATTTTATAATAAATCAGTCTTTTTTTTTTTGTTCTGTTGATTATTCATATATAATGAAGGAAACTAACATGTTTGGCAGTTTGGTCATCTTGTAAAGGGTTGTACATGTTCCCTGTAGAAGCTGCTCCTTTTGTGAGATCTCCATACTCATTTATACACCAACTGTGTTTTCCTGGAGACAACCCGCCGAAACTGGCTTCGATTCTTACATTCTCCATAGAGATTTGTACGAATCGAACCACCCCGAAAATGTTGGGGCCTTTGAATTCTGATACCGCAGCAGCTGAAACTAAGAAACATGTAATCCAGCTAAATCAACGTTATATTAATAAACCTTGTTATCGAAAAGAAGAAGATTTAAAAGCACGAACCTTGAGGAACACACGCCATGGGAGGGCTAGCAATGCTTCTCGCGTATCCCCAACGAAGGCGAGGCGAAGATCGGGAAGAAGATGGAAATGGGAGTGTCTGAGATTTGGTAGAGGAGGAAGAAAAGAGTGTAAACTCTGTCTGAGTCGCAGAAGCAGCTCCAGGGATCGTTGCCACTGACCTCAGATATGACATCATTCCCTTATGCTATGGGCTCGTACTTTATAATTTTCATTACATTGTGGCAGTACATCTTTATGTAACCAATCATAAAGTTAGTACAAAGGTTGATAGTACGGAAGGACATTACAGGTCGTAACTATTAAATGAGCAGTACAATAGTTCTTATTGGGATCAAGTTATAGTGATAGTACAAATTGTACAT
Organism: Eruca vesicaria subsp. sativa; assembly: GCA_932364175.1. NCBI lineage: Eukaryota > Viridiplantae > Streptophyta > Magnoliopsida > Brassicales > Brassicaceae > Eruca > Eruca vesicaria. The sequence continues at coordinate 349,458 of CAKOAT010076266.1, forward strand.
CTTTTTTAGGTAACCAAATGTAGAGTTTAGTACAAACGCTGATATTACAAATTAAGAACATTATCGAAAAGGGAAGTACAAATGATGGTGCAAAGAAAGTGGTTGTACTTGTATGTGGTGAATAATGGTGTAGTACAAATCTATGTGGTACGAAATATAGCAGTATGAAAACAAATGGTACAGATGACAGCAAGACTAAAAATAGTAGTACAATATGATGGTACTAAGATTAGAGCCAAAAAGTTAAATATGAAAATCAAAGACAAACGCTTGAAATAACCTAACTTAAATTTATCAAATTTTTTATTCTATTTATTATCATATTTTATCCTAAATTTTTAAAGGGAAAATTGACAGAATTGGACACTCTCAACTTGAGTTGTCTCCCTAAGAAATTGTTTAATTTTTTTTCGAGTTTATATAATATTTGCTATTTATTTTCTTAATACAATTTTGTGTAAAAAAAGTAAAATAGAAAAAAGTAAATACACGATAAATCTAAAAAACCCATCTACCTTCTATCATTTTCTCTGAAGATTCTCTTCATCATCTTTAATGGTGATTTGCCAATCTTCTTCTTCTCCACACTGTTAAAAGCCATCCTATGTTCTCTGTTTCTTCTTCTCTGTGCTTTGTTTCTTCGTCGTCGTTTTTGTTTTTCGTAAGTTGTCTAATCTTTGATTCCTTCTTTCTATCAATCTTTCAATACTTGTCGTTCTTTCTCATGATTGTGTGCTATGTTCTTGTTGCCAGGTACGTTCTAGACCACAATGTTCGTTTTCTCCATTGATTTCTAATCAAAGAAAGAGTGTTGCAGCTAGTTCAAGATGATAACATCAACCAATACAATTCATTTGAACCGCTTCCAAGTTCTCCAAGAAGAAATGAGGCGAGCTTTATCTCAGAAGAATTCTTGGCCAGGACATGGTTCTTACCCAACACAAGTTCCCATCACCAGCATACAGTTCAACACAGCTTATGCATCTAGCATGGCTTTTGCTTCACTGTCTCCAAGCCGAGTTCTGCTGCCCCGCATGAGTACAGCTCCATTTTCACCCTTTCAACAGTTCCATGGATGTAGAGGAGAGAAGACACATCTCTTCTGTAACTGAACATAGTGGGATAGGCAATCACTGTAGTACTAACTCCTCGTCTGTGGGAAAAACTCAGAAGTCTCTTCAACGGGAAGCCGCTTAAAAAAAGTTCAGGATGAACCGTAAGGAATTTAAAAGAGTTTTATCTTTCCATTCATAATGAAAGATTTCTTGTTCTTTAAAAAAAATCTTTTATTTGATTCTTAACAAAAAAGGATGTTATGTATATGTTATATTCAAAAAAGCCTTTAATTTAGAAAAGTTACTAACTTGAATTTGTGATAATTTGTAAAATACATATGCTTGTGATAAAGAGCAGATGTTTGAAAAAAAAAGTATATAAAACTTTGATGTATATAAACTCATGTGCACATAATGGATATGTTAAGGAGAATGATTCAAACCTTTTGGATAATACTTTGTACATGTCCGTTATGAGAGCCGGAAGAAACTGGTAGATCAACGTCCGCGTATCAAAGGGCAATTCGTTCGCCAAGTCCAATCTACTGAGACCTCGACACAAGAAGCTCCACAATAATTCAATAGGTTAATGATGACTAATAATATATAGAGTTCAATTTTGTTCTTGAGCTAACTCCCCACGTATGTGTACATACAGCTTTGTTGTTGGTTTTAGTTATAATCTACACTTACGCTATCTCCTTACATTACACTTACATATTATGCTCAAAGATCATCATCATCATCCATTGCTACTGTCACCAGCACCATCCAAGGATGGTTTGCTACTTGGAAATCTTTCGAACAAACCTTGGTAACACATAAGCATATAGAATCCTTGTTCACGTTGCCCATAAATTAGATACTTGTTGGTCATTTCTGATAATAATGGGAGTATTCCTCTTTGATTCACCATCTCATAACTGAACACGGAATCAACGACATGATGATCCATTCCATAATCCTCACACACAGTGATTTTCAGCAGCTCCAACAGAGTATTAGTCCCTAATGTTACCATTTAACCATGCTTTTCCTTGTCAACCATGAAAATCCAATGTTCACTGCAACGAGATATCCATACACCCGCTTTAACATAGATAAGAACCATGTTTGTGTGGATAGAGAGAAGATATGGTGACATGGATAAAGAAGAATGAAAAACAGAAAGAAAGAGAAAAAGATGGTGGGAGAAAAAAATGTGAAAGATAATACTGTATATTGTACTAGATTTATTGTACATTTAGGGAAGATTTAGGAAAGATAATAACCGAAATATGAAACTGCCATTTTCATGATTTAGGTGGAATACAAAATCTATGTAGATTAGAACGATGAATAAACGGTGGATATATATTCTTCCTCAAACAGATCTTAAGAGTTTAGTTAAAACATGTTATGAAACATAAATAAGTTAAGTTATGCCATACAGTAAATTGTATAACACATATTCGGATTAGATGTAGACCACTAATATCTAGCTATAGTGCAACCAAAAAAATTCTAACAAGAATAAAAAAAATAATAAAATTTTGTTTATGTTTTATAACCATTTTAGATCATTGTAATGTACTTTGTATCCGAATTCTAAACTAAGTAGATTGTCATAATGAATATTATATGTTTAGGTATGACATAAAATAAAACATGATTATACAATTTTTTTGAAAGCATACATATAGTCTAATTTATGTTTCTAATAGTTTTCATATTTTAAAAAATTTCTAAAATCAAAAATACTATCTTTCCACTACAAAAGGGGAAACATGTTCAAAAAGGGCATAAAAGATCAAAAGTCTTAGTGGAACCAAAAAAAAAGTTGAGAGTGTCATATTTTGCCAATTTCCCCATTTTTAAATTATCAACACGATTAACTAATAAGAAGTATATATTAGAAACCTCTGTTGACAACATTGCCACTGCAACCGCTTAATCGGCATCTTAATGTCTCTTGACCGTGACGATTTGAAACCCCCAAAAAACTTGGGATCTTAAAAATTTATGGAGGTAAAATTAGGGTTCTTGGCTAGCAAGAGTTGTATGAAGAAGATAAAGATAGTTTGAAAAAAAAAAAGTAAAAACGATGTGCCCTATACTGGAATACGCGGGCTTCAGTGTTTAATTGTACATTTAATAGTATATATACTAAAAAGAACTCGTCGATTATTCCACTGATAGTCTCTGATTTCTTCATTCGGTGCTATGCCCAACCAGAGCGTACGAAGAATGCCTAGCAAGTTTCCGAATAGCGATAAGAACTAAGTTGCAAGTTAAAAGAATACTTCAAACCGGAATAAAATTAAGTCTAGTTTATATTTTTGGAAACTGTTAACAATATTTTGTTTTCTGGAAATGATACATTGGTGGGATACTGAGCCAACATAAATAAATACTTCAGGGATTACAACGGTGAACAAACTAATATTCTCAGAAACAAAGCTCTATAAACTAAAAACATAAAACTAAGACTATAGAGGAAACCGGAACTGAAGCTGAGGCAACTTAACGCAATAAAAGACTGAAACTTAAGACCAAACTAAAACACAAGAACTTGACCCTTACACCTTGAGAACCTTTGAGAGAAATTACCAAAACATATATAGTAACTGAAACCTCGTATAATTTACAATTAAATATTCTTATATTTCTTATAACAATAATATTTCACATTTAAAATATAACTTAATTTATATAACTAAATATGATTTATTATTTTCAATAACACAAATAGAAAAATGATATATATATATATATTAAAATACAATATATTATATTATTTAGAAGTAAATAAATTATATATTATATATAAAATTTTAATGCTAATTTATATATGAATCAGTTATTGTTCTATTTATCATTTTATTAAACACATTAATGAGAGCATACAACTTCTATATCATACTGATATTATTTTATCATTAGTTTTATCAATCAATGCCTAATATTTTTAACTTAGCTCTAGTGTTACACAATTTTAATAGAGTTTCTAATAAAAAATTAAACAAATTCTAATATTTGGTATCATTGTATCAACTGATTTATTATTACATGAAATACTATGGATATAATATTTTAAAATAGAAAACAAAAATAATACGAATATGTCGTTCTACTGATCCAGATGACCGAGCACCTAATTTAAATGGGCTCAACGCAACTGTAACAATTCGATGCACTATGGCTTCAGTTATGAATTTTCTTTGGGATGTAGAAATAGTGGCACAAAGTTGAGTTTAAAATCAGTCTTCACAATATTGAATCAGTTTAAAGAGGTTACTATACACTGTAAGTTGACAGACATGTGATACCAAGAATCTCTTTTTACTTGGTGTAATGAACGCGAAGAGGGACTAATTTGTAAGAAGCTCAATCGGGTATTAATAAATGAGGAATGACTGCAGAGCTCGCAAGCATATTGTGTGTTTGAATTAGGAGTGTTCTCTGACCATTTGATGCATGATTCAATTGGATGTAGAAGAGAAGAAGAAAAGTACACAATTTAAGTTTTCAAACGTAAGATCAAAGATGCATGAATTCCTACCGTTGTTGGAGAACCAATGAAAAGATCATTAAGCTTTTTTCCCTTCTACAACTGCAATGTTCCGACTTACTAAACGACTGAAGGAGTTGAAGCATCCATTAAGAGCTTTAAGTAAACTTAAATTAGGAGATCTATCAAGAAGAACTAAAGAAGCTTACCAAGAGTTATGTCGTAAGAAGATGAATACATTGGAGAACCCTTCAGATGAAGCAATTAGAGAAGAAGTCAAAATTAATACTAAATGGCAGAGATTGACATAACTGGAGGGATATTATTTAAAGCAGAAGTTGAATTTACACTGGCTGGAGGTAGAAGATGGAAATAACAAGTTCTTTCACAACTCAGTTAAGATAAGGGAGTTTCAGAATGCAATTCATGAAATTCGTTGTGGAGATAGCTCTATAGCAAAGACTGATGAAGAACTTAAAAGAGAAGCTGAGAGATTCTTCGCAGACTTCATGTCAGTATAGCCTCCGGAGTTTGAAGGAGCTACAGTTGAGAAGCTTAAAGATATAGTGGGTTTTACTCGTTCTGAGCCAGACAGTGCAAAGCTGGTACAAGAGATTACAAAATAGGAGATCAAGGAGTTATTTTAAAAACGCCGAGTAGTAAATATCCAGGGCCATATGGATATACATCTGAATTCTTTAGAAAAGATTTGGCCAGTGATGGGGGAAGACATCATGGTGGCAATTCAAGTTTTCTTCATCAAAGGTTTCTTGCCAAAATGTATCAATTCTAATATATTGCCTCTTATACCAAAGAAGGAGGAAGCAAAAGAGATGAGAGACTACAGACCTATATCCTACTGCAATGGATATATAGGTGATCTCAAAACTTCTTGCAAATAGATTAAAAAGTCTACTGCCTAAGTGCATAACTCTTAGTCAGTCAGCATTTATTAAAGAGAGGCTATTGATGGAGAACATCCTACAAGAAACTAAGTTAGCAAAGGATTATCATAAGGAGTATATTTCTTCTAGATGTGCTATGTAGATTGATATATCCACGGCTTTTGATTCAGTACAATGGCCATTTCTTCTCAACAAGTTGAAAGCTCTTGGCATACCAGATAAGTTCATACACTGGATCTCTCTCTGCATCACAACAACTTCTTTTTCAGTGCAAGTAAACGGGGAATCGGCAGATTACCTTCAAATCAAAAGGGGGGTTAAGACAGGGGTGTTCCTTATCGCCATACTTATTTGTTATAAGTATGAATGTTCTCTCAAAGATGTTAGATGAAGCTGCAATGAAAGGGAAAATCGGATACCATTCTTGATGCAAAAATATTGAGCTTACCTACTTATGTTTTGTGGATGATCTTATGGTGTTTGCAGATCAAAACCAAAAGATCGGTTGAAGGGATTCTTGAGGTATTTGAGGAGTTTGACAAGACGACTGGTCTTAAAATCAGTATGGATAAGTCTACCCTGTTTATGGATGGGATATCAACTCAAAGACATGAAGAAATTATATACTAGTTTCCTTTTTGAACAGCAAAGTTTCCAGTTCGCTCCCTGGGACTTCCATTGATAACAAAGAACATGACGATCTCAGATTACCTCCCACGAATAGAGAAGAGGAAATGGATCAGTACATGGACAAGCAGATTTCTATCCTATGCTGGGAGACTACAATTGATTAAGTCAATGATCATGAGTTTAAAAAACTTTTGGATGGCAGCATTTCTGTTACCGAAAAGATGTATTAAAGAAATAGAAAGATTGTATTCTGCTTTTTTTGTTCAGGCCCGGATCTAAATAGTATGAAAGCTAAATTAGATTGGAGGGATATGTGTAAAGAGAAGCAAGAAAGAGGATTGGGACTGATACTGTTGAAGGAAATAAGCTTGGTATGTTGTATAAAACTTATATGGAGAATTTCATCATCTCAATATCTTTGGGTGAGTTGGATCAAAACATATCTTATCAAGAAAGGATCAATATGGATGATTAAATAAATCACCCAAAGAGATTCATGGATGTGGAAGAATATTCTTAAGTGTAGAGATATGTGATATCACTCAAATTATCCTAAGGAGTGATTTTACTCTCTCAAATAAGAGGTTCAATCATAGTACTTAGGGATCGAATCCACAAGGAACTAGAGTCACAAAAGATATAATCCTAAGTGATTAAGCTAGGTTGAAAAAGGTTTAAAACAGTAAATAAATAAGTAGCAATGGTAAGTTGCTAAAGAGAATAGGTTTTGGGTTTTGAAAACAATGAAAAGAAATAGTTAGATTCAAGGTTACTATTCAGAAAATCAGGATTATAGATCTATGGATGTCTTAACGAATTGCTTGCAAATATATGAGAACTTCAATCCTTAGACAAATCTATAGCTGTCGCTAGTTAGACTCGTCCATTGATCTGATTGCCGACTGCATCGATCGATGTTGCTATCGCAGTGTCGATCGATATAAGCTGNCAAGGTTACTATTCAGAAAATCAGGATTATAGATCTATGGATGTCTTAACGAATTGCTTGCAAATATATGAGAACTTCAATCCTTAGACAAATCTATAGCTGTCGCTAGTTAGACTCGTCCATTGATCTGATTGCCGACTGCATCGATCGATGTTGCTATCGCAGTGTCGATCGATATAAGCTGTCGTCGATCGATAACTTTAGAAGAGCATCGATCGATATTAAGTATCAGATCGGATCGAACTTTGTTCACCCGAGAACTTCTATCAGACCGGCTGTCGCATCAGTACAAGAAAAAGTGGTATTAATAGCAGAATATGATAGCACGGTTTTCGTAAGTGTTATGAAAGACCAAAATTTTTTTTTGGTTAACATTAATAGCATATTACTAATGCTATTGTGGAAAATTTTATGAGCGGGAAAAAAAATCACTAATACCGCCATACTTAGATGAAAATTACACGAGCACCAAATATTCCCTCGTTACGATAACAATTTCTTTACTTAAGTTAAATAAAATAAAATAAAATCAGTGTCACCACGAGACAAGAAAAAAAAAAGAGTCACTGAAACCCTACTTTTTTCAATTTCCTTTCTTTCCCAGGGTCTGAGTTTGAGAGAGAACAGAGAAGAGGCGAGGCGAGGCGAAACAGAGATAGAGAGGAGACAAAGCTTGGGTTGTGTCTTGCTTCGTCTAGGATAACCAGAGCTTGCGTTGGGTCGTGTCTTGCTTTGTCTCCGCCATTTTCGCCTCTGCTTCGTAGATCCACTGTGTTCGAGCTCTGTCGCCGCTTGTACCGGAGTTTGAGTCCAGCGAGAAGAGAAGGCAGAAGATGGAGTTGGTTCAGAGACAAGGGAAGAGACAACCTGACTCTCGAGCTTCCAGTCTAAGGTACGTTAGTATACCCTCTCGTGTTCTTCATATAGAGAAATGAGCAAGCTCATTCCTATGTTAAGAGATCTGATTGATGGCGTACAGTAAGCTTGAAGATGGATTTGTGCTATGTGTTGATTGCAGGAGAGGGAGGAGATGGAGACTGAGAGAAGAAGAAGAAGAAGAGCCGGAGATTCAAAACGAGAGAAGACAGAAGACCAAGTTGTTTGGATGGACAAGGTAGGCGAGGAACTCAGGTACGTCTAGAGTCTGTTTTGAACAAAACTCTTTACTTTTCTTTAAAGCTTATCAAGTTCTTCTTTCCCTCTTGTTTGCAGTATAGGAGTTTGTGATGTTTCTGAAGTTAAAGAAGTGAAACATAAAGTAGAAGAAGAAGACAAACATGGAGATGATTACTCTACCTTGTACATTCTTGCTTACTTCTTCACCAGGTCCTTGCTTACTTCCTGATCTTGTCTTGAGAGTTCTTGACTTTTTCTATTGGTTAAAGAACCATGTCTGAATAATGAGTTTCATAGAACAATGATTTTTTTTTTTTTTTTTTTTGCATCTCGGGAAGAAAAGTGTTTGATGACCGCAAGGGACTTTCCAAATGCTGCTGCAAATCAACCACTTCAGGCTCCTAAAGAGTATCCTTTTTGTTCCTAGTATTGATTTTAGTAGCAGGAAGAGAAGTCTGAACCTTTATGTATCGAGATTTGGATTTGATAATGTGGGTGTTGGTTTGTTATTCGTAGCCTTTGCTGATTGTGATGTCCTTGTTCTTCGTTAAGCTTAGGTTCAGGAAAGCTTTAAAAATCACATCTTACGGCCTTACAAATTTTATATCATTTGAGCAGTTTGGTGAGTTTCTTTCTGCGTAAAAACTTGAGGAAAAGGCGTATAACAAGTTGTAAGATATAATTCTCCATTCATAGTAATCTTTCTCTGTAAAGCTTTGACTGAATGGCTTTGTTGATATGTAATGTATCCTTTTCTGTAGGACGAGCAACGGGTTATAGAAGTGATAATAAGGATGATGTAGAAATAAAATACAGGATGATGAAGAGAAAATGTAGAAACAGTTGGAATCTTGATCAGGTTTATGTTTCTTCACTCTTACAATATTGATCATCTATTTTGGTTTTATGTTAAAAAGGATCATACTTTATGAACTTTAGCAATCTGTTTTTCTCGCCACTGCTAATACATCAGTTAACAGTTTCGTTTTCAATTCTGATCGTTGTGGCTTAGTCTGAAATGTTTTTTTGGTCTATCCTGACATGAGTCTAGAAGAATTTAAGTCTAGGGTTGTTACTGCGTTGGATGTTGTTGGCATGTGTAATTATATGCAGGTTGGATTTATGTTAATTGATTGACACAATGATTTGTTTTTCCTTATTACAGTGTTTATAAAAATTAAGAGTTTGGTTATTATTGTTTACAGTGGTGGTCAGAAACAAAGATGATACTCCATTCTCATGTATAAAAATTAGAGTCTGGTTATCCTTCCCTCTCTGCCTTACATAACAGGAGCCCAATTCCAACTATCTTGCAGCGTTCTGATATTATATTCTTTTGTAAAACATAAATGTTAATGATACTCCGTTATCCTGTTTTTGTTCATCTTTTAGTAATCATGTTGCTCTTTTGTTCTTGCTGATTCCAGTTGCAGGTAGATCCACTGGAATTCCTTTCCTTGACCATATATTAGATGTAAGTGTCTCCTCTTATCAATTTTCTTTCGTTTCTTATTAGTTCTGATCCTTTATAAACATTGGATAGAGCTTAAGGTGAGATATTTCTGAAATTTTCTTACGTTCTTTAACTTGTATGTTATAAAGAAGTAAGCATACATCTCTTAAACTTAAAAGAGTATGAAGTGAACGTGTGATTCGTTCTTAATTCAAAAGCTCAAACAGCTGAACCCTTTTAATTCTTTTTTACAAGTTCTTGGAATACTATCTTGGGATATTATTGAGGTGGGATATTATTGAGGTGCATCCCTTACGGTTTCTCTGAGAGATACAGGCTAAGGTCAAGAAACAAAAATGGGAGTTCAAGGTTTTGATTTAGTTTCCATGTTTTCTAGTCCTTTTCATATTTACTTCTCGTTTTGTAATGATTATTTTCTTATGTAAATCTAATTTGCAACAAAATATGTTTCTATCAAATGGTTCTATAGCACATAATCGATAATATATATAGCATTGATACATCACTTTCATAGAATATATGATAACGTTCAACACAAAAGCTATTATAATGTTTTGACTAACCATAGCAAGTTAAAAACAACGCTACTATATGTCTCTGATATAATAGCTTTTTAAAAAATGCTGTCATATAAGGGGGACCTATTATAGCTGGGGCAGACATAACGGTTTCAATAATGCTAACAATAGCATATGATAGCTGTTTCCTTACGCTAAGAACGGACATTTTTCTTGTAATGCATCGTGCCTTAATAGAGTCTGGGTTTAGCCAAATGATTTCAGGAAGATGACTATTAGATTAGTCACCCCATAATCAATACTCTAGGTAGCAAGTCTAGAGTAAGCATTAGAGTTCATTTGGATAATGAATATAACAACTCAACAATCCATAGTTGGGGCTAATCCCTCAAAACTATTTGAACCATAAATCTAACATATGAATCTACTCAGACATAGCCAAGAGATTCATAGCAAAAGAATAAGAAGAAAAGAAAATGTTTTTATTGCTAAATAGAATAGAATACAAAACTTGGTTCAAAACTTCATATCTCTTAAGGCTCATAGGCATAGCTATAAATAGGGAGTACAATTAGGTTAAAAACTCGTCAGGAGCAGTCTTGTAATTTGGTGAGAACTTGGGCTTCAAGTTGGCTAAATAAATCTTGCTCATCACGCTCTGTATCGATCAATGGTACATTGCGTACATCGATCAATGGAGTATCTCGACTTCAACTTCTACGGAAGCGTCATCGATCGATTACACAGGGTGTGTATCGATCGATATGTATCTCTTATGTCGGATCTTCATAATCATCTTGGAAAACTCTTCTTTAAGCACCAAAAGGCACCTAAATCATCACTTTACCACAAAATGCTCCTGAACCTGAAAACATACCTAATAGACTCCAAAACATAGATAATTATAATAAAAACATATAGAAAATATGACCAAAAGCGGGTCAAAATCATGGTCTATCAACTCCCCCAGACTTAACCTTTTGCTTGTCCT
>CAKOAT010076266.1:367126-457919 GCA_932364175.1 Eruca vesicaria subsp. sativa
TCTCGACTTCAACTTCTACGGAAGCGTCATCGATCGATTACACAGGGTGTGTATCGATCGATATGTATCTCTTATGTCGGATCTTCATAGTCATCTTGGAAAACTCTTCTTTAAGCACCAAAAGGCACCTAAATCATCACTTTACCACAAAATGCTCCTGAACCTGAAAACATACCTAATAGACTCCAAAACATAGATAATTATAATAAAAACATATAGAAAATATGATCAAAAGCGGGTCAAAATCATGGTCTATCAATATGGCAAAGAAGCTATATATAGTGGAAGCTAAGAATGGTAAGAAAAATTCTTTCTGGTATGAATCATGGTCTTCGATGGGGTGTCTGAAAGATCTGTTAGAGGGTGGAGGTCAAATAGATATGGGAATTCCGAGCAATGCAACATTGGAAGTTAGCAAGGGTAATCGGAAAAGACAACTTCGGGTTGTAGTGCTTAATAAAATTGAAGAAAGATTGAGAAATACAAAGCTAATATGATGCAAGAAGAGGATGTGTCTCTATGGAGATGGAAAAGGAAAATATAAAAAAAAAAGGAGTGCTGAGAAGCCAATATATACGGTGGGCTGATCAAATCTGATAAAGATATGCATTGATTCAGGGATGAGGAAACTCCTGAGATTCATTATCAGATACATATTGCAGTCGACAGTTCATATTTGTGAAGAGAAAGAAATCGATGAAGACATGCAGAAAAACCTATGCCGGTTGATTACTTAACAAAGACGATTGATATGAATATGAGGAATAAAATATGTACTATTCAGAGAAGAGGAGATAGAGAGTATGGGAGGAATGAGTTACTGGTTCAGCAAAAGAAAGAAGACAAATAGTTTTTGGAGGATAGTTTATACAAAGTAGAAAAATATATGAATTTTCTTAGATTGATTTGGATAAGGTACACCTGATGTAGAAAAGAGCTATTTCTTTAGTTAAGTCTAACATTCAATTAAAAAAAAAATCTTTCATAAGCCCATATTGTATTGGGCACCATAACCAATTTAGATATGAAATAGTGAAATTAGGCATGGGCGTTTGGGTCTTCAGGTTGGGCTCGGGTCGGTTATTCTTAGGTCCAGGTCCTTTGGGTCATAATTTCATATTGTGGGAGAAATGTGAGATATAGAACAACGTCCCACATTGGAATATTGTAGGGAACAATATTATTATCAGAGCGGTTTGACGAAGATCTACAAGAATACCAAAATACTCTTCAAGTAGGAATGAGACCCTTCAAGTCGGAAGAGGAAGTCTGTAGCAGAATCTAGATAGAAGATCATGAAGCATGTGATATTGTGGGAGAAACAACATTTTTAAAGGAAACTCTGTGATTACTGGTAAAAAAGTGGTGCCAAGATGATTTGCTGAAGGAAAAACATACGAGAGGAATGTGATCCTTAATTTGAGGGGGAGAATATGAGATATAAAAAACGTCCCACATTGGAAGTTAGACAAAAAAAATCTAATATATAAAATGAAGTCCACTCTAACTAATACGAGGTCTTTTGACAAAGAACCCAAAAATAAATTCATGCAGGCTTGTCTCTCAGGTACAAAGTGGAAAATATCGTACTGACACTACAAGAAAACAGAACAATTGCGAAGAAAATTAACGAGAAAAGTTAATCCTCGTACATTTACGTCGACTTTACGAGGAAATTTAAAATCGATGTTATTTCTTCATAAAATTACGACAAAATGATTTTGTCGTAAAAAAGACGTACTACCGCATTGTTTTTACGAGGAAAAAAATTTTCCTCGTAAACACGATGTTACTATAGCGTCTACTTTACGAGGAAATAATTTACATTTATTTAACAACGAAATGTCGAGTCTACCAACTTTGTAGTTGTAACACGTTTCTCGGCCACCTAACAAAATTTGGTCGTAAATTCCTCGTAAAATTTCAACAACCTGATTCAAAAATTCCCTATAAATATGGACGCTTGAACATCATTTCAAACACACCAACAAGAAAAAAAATAAAAACGTGAAGAAAATGTCGGGCTCTGGGAATATTTTCGAGTTGCGGAGGTTGATGTATATGCATATAGATGGTAACAGGAGAGTGATGAAATAATACCTCGAAGAACCGGAGACATTTATGCATCAAGCACATTCCACACCGCTTGTCCAGGAAAGTGGTAAGATGTTATGTCCTTGTCGGAATTGCAACAATTAGAAAATGGCAAATCGTGAAAACGTTTGGAAGCATTTAATAAATAGAGGTTTCACGCCAAATTACTATATCTGGTTTCAATATGGAGAATGTTATAATTATGAGAATGAAGCTGGTAGTAGTAATAGTAATTTTCAGAAATAACTGGTTGATCATCATTTACATAATAAACATAGTTACCATCAGAAGGAGCAGATGGTAGATTATGATAGGGCTCATGATATGGTAACTAATGCATTTGTAGTTGATGATGAAGATGAAGAACTTAACATAGATGCAAAATATTTTTATGAAATGTTATATGCTGCGAATCAGCCACTTTACAGTGGTTGTAGAGAAGGTCTCTCTAAAATGTCGTTGGCTGCTAGAATGATGAATATTAAAACTGATCACAATCTACCTGAAATGTGCATGAATGAATGGGCAGACTTGTTTAAAGAGTATTTACCGTAAGACAATGTGTCTGCTGATTCTTATTATGAGATTCAGAAACTGTTTTATAGTCTTGGGTTGCATTCGGAGATAATAGACGTTTGCATCGACAATCGCATGATCTACTGGAATATGAGCAGACTGCTGGAGGGATGAGATGGCATGCCGAACATACTCAGATGGATGGTGAGATGACTCATCCATCAGATGGAAGATGTTGAAAACTTTTAACAAAGTACATCCGGAATGTTCCAGCAATAGCCGGAATGTGTATCTCGGATTATGCATAGATGGATTTAGTTCATTCGGAATGTCAGGGAGACAATATTCTTTGTGGCCAGTCTTTCTTACGCCATACAACCTGCCACCAGAGATGTGCATGCAACAGGAGTTGCTATTCTTGACCATATTAATACCTGGTCTGAACCATCCAAAAAAGTCTCTGGATGTTTTTCTACAACCACTGATAAAAAGAGCTAAAGAATTTGTGGTCAACAGAGGAGAGGACGTATGAATGCTCAACGAGGACAAATTTTACGATGTGAGCGATGCATTTGTGGACCATAAGTGACTTTTTGGCCTATGGGATGTTGTTAGGATAGACTACACATGGGAGATTAGCTTGTACATATTGTAATGGAACGCGAGATGCGTTTCAACTGAAGAATGGTAGGAAGATAAGTTGGTTTGATTGTCACCGTCGATTTCTTCCCATTGGCCATCCGTACCAAAGAAACAAGAAATTGTTTAGGCACAAAAATGTTGTGAGAGAAACTCCTCCTCCATATTTGACGGGAGAACAAATTGAAGCGCAAATCGATTACTATGGAGCTTTGGAAACAGTTCCTCGTGGTGGTAATTGGCATCTCCCCGGTAATATGCCTGATTTTTATTGTGTTTGGCACAACTGGCACAAGAAGAGTATATTTTGGGAGTTGCCATATTGGAAAGATCTTCTTCTGCGCCACATCCTTGATGTGATGCAAATAGAGAAGAATTTCTTTGAGAACATCATGAATACAATACTGAATGTCCCAGAGAAGACAAAAGACAACATAAAAGCGAGGTTGGACTTGCCGGATATATGCTCAAGAAGTGAGTTACATATAAAGAGCAATGGACAAGTTCTCCGATATTCAGGTTGTCTTAAGAAAAAAAGCCGGTGTTGTTCAATTGGATGGCATTAGAAGTGAAGTTCCCCGATTGGTATGTTTCAAATCTCTCTATATGAGTTGAAAAGGGTCAAAAGTTCTCTGGGATGAAGAGTCATGGTTTTCATGTCTTTATGCAACAACTACTTCATGTCTTTATGCAACAACTACTTCCATTTGCATACATGAAGCACTTGAAGGTAGTATATTATAACGCATTAATTTTATAATGGTTTAGTTTGCAATAATATATGACTACTAGTGTGTTTATTTTTTTTAGAATATACAAGGCATCAGAGAATTTTTTCAGGGATCTGAGCATACGCACTCTTAAAGAAGAAGCCGTGGAACAACTTCACAAGAATATTCCCATCTCATTGTGCAACTTAGCGAAGATATTTCCTCCGGTATTTTTTGATGTCATGGAGCATCTAGCTGTCCACCTCCCATATGAGGCATTGCTTCGTGGCCCTGTACATTACGGATGGATGTATCAGTATGAACGAGCCATAAAATATTTGAAGGGAAAAGCAAAAAACCTCGCAAAAGTTGAAGGTTCTATAATGCTGGAAGTTTGACGGAAAAAACTTCTCACTTCACATCGTACTACTTTGCGTCAAAAGTACGTACCCGGAAAAGAGCTCCAAGAAGATATGATGATGGTGATGTCGCACCAACATATGCAGCTGATGAACGTGTTCCAGACACCTTTAGACAAATTGGGTGAATGGGTGGGAAATCGAAAGAGGTTTTGTGGTCGAGTGAAGAAGCCAGTCATAGTGCACACACCTATATTCTACTCAATTGTGAGAATCCATTAATGCGTCATTACGAAAGGTAACATATATATGATAATTAACTTCTAAACACATATAAATATTAATTATATAATTTGGAAAGATTAATTAATATAAAATGTGATTTTACGGATTATTTGATAGATTTAATCATGAAAATCAATTTATATAATTTGATTTTGTGTAAAGTAATGAGGGGTTTAATTTGAATTAGTAAGAAGAGATTGAGATTATAATTTAAGTAATTGTGGTTTTATAATTTGGGGTTTGGAATGGAAAGAAGAGATTGAAGTAGAAAATGGAATATATGAGGTTGAAGATAAGGAAGACGGGGTTTGGGGTTTCATATTTGGGGATTTAAAGATAATCCTCGTTATTTCCTCGTAATATAATGAGGAACTTACGACGAAAATTAAAAATAAAGAACATGGGACTCGTTAATTCCACGTAAGCAAAATTTGTCGTAAAGTCCACGTAATGGGAAAAACGCGGGATTAATTAATTCGACGTAAGCAGAATTCATCGTAAAGTCCATGTAAGTAGAATTCGTCGTAAAGTCCTCGTAAACTAAAACATGGGCCTTTCTATTTCCTCGTAAATAAAAACATGGGCCTTGCTATTTCGTCGTAAATAAAAACGCGGGTCTTTCTATTTCGTCGTAAACTTACGAGGAAATTACGAGGCCCACTAATTTCTATATATACACATGACCAGATCACTTCCATTTCGTCTCCATTTCTTCTCTTGGTCAAAGCAATGTTATGTTCTCTCTATTTGCTCTCTAATTTTATTAGTTTAGGGTAGATTAGGTGGTTAGTGTAGGGAATTTAGATAGGTTTACGGTTTTTATGTTAATTAGTGTTGATTAGGTGGTTAATGTAGGAAATTTAGCTAGATTTATAAAATTTGTTAATTACTTAATTTTAAAAATTATTTTTTTCAGGTTCGGAAGAAAAAACTTACTCCCCATTACAGAGAGATGCTCGGTGAGCCTGGTAGTCGTTTAGACCCGTCTTCTTCAGCTCCTGGTTCTTCGGGTCCGGCGGAGACTGTATCAGAGAATCAGTCTTCTCAAGGAGTCTATCGGTCACCTCCTTCTGGTGCACCATTGGTTCCTCAATTCGTTGCACCACCGACTCCTCATGATCATGTCCCGGAGGTGCCTCCTCATGTGCCTCCTCCGATGCCTCCTACGATGGCTCCTCCGATGCCGGCAGGGATTTATCCCGATTTGCTGGTGCCACTGAGTGCTCCTTACTTGCAGTACATTGTTGAGGACCTTCTCCCTCAGCCAGGCATAGAAGTTTTACCAGTCATAGACCCCGACCGACCGAATGGAACTTTGTGGTACGTTACATCTTTTTAATTTTTTAAAAAAATTATTTTCTAAAAATAATAAATAATTTGTACTTTAAATTAGTTTTTTTAGGTTTGGAGTTGACGAATGTCTTTCTTGGATCGTAACCAAGACGATCAAATGTTACTTTCCCGGCCCACATCCGAACTGGAAAACGAGGCCGCTCTACATCAAAAAGACGTGATTCAAAATGTTCGCTGTAAGTTATTATTAATCAATTATATATACTTTATTTTTTTATAATTTGAATTTTTTAAAACTAATTCTTAATTTAATTTTTTTCTGTTTTAGAAAAAATACCATTGATCCATAGGGGTCAATGAGAGGGTGAAGAACCAGTTTTACTCGAAGGCGCAAAAGCGCTTGTTGGACACAGTTTGCAACTGGAAAGGTGATTGGATCGTGAAGAGGTATGAGCGTGGCAAACCCACTGTGCTCACCATGGAGGTGTGGGATGGTCTCATCCGTTATTGGCAGGATCTTGACGCCATTAGAGTCGCCGAATTATTTAATATTCTTTTAATTTTTAACTTTAACTTTTCACTATGAATATTTAACTTAATTTTTAACTTTAACTTTAACCCTAATTGCGAATAAATAAGCTCGTATGGGTGGACTCGAGGCTTTCTTGGGCGTTATAGTGGCCACAAATCCGGAATGAGAGTCCTTGTTGACGAACATGCGACGACAAAATCCCATTTCAGTCGAGTCATCCAACACACATGACGAGGAGGATCTAGAGAGGAGGAGTCAGGAATTCTACCGGACGGCGATGAACGACTCTTAGTTTTTTTCTTTTTGTTGGTTGTATTATAAATTTAAAACTTATTTATGTATAAAATATATTTGTATTGAATTTTATTTTAATTATTTTAAATTAGTTTTTTTAATTCTGGAAAATAAAAATCGAAGTAACTTCGTAGCTTAATTACGACTACTTTACGTGGAAAGTTTACGAGAAAGTAACGAGGCATAATTTTACGTCAATATTACGAGTAAAGATTAATGAGTATTTTACGTGGAACACTTTACATGTAATTTACGACGAATAGATTACGTGGTTTCTACGACAAGAGATTACGTGGTTTTTACGACGAAAGGTTTACGTCCTTTTTACGAAGAAATTTTTTTCTCGCTAGTTTACGAAAAATTGGCGTGGAAACATGCATTACGACGGAGATTAATGACAAAACTTATTTCCTCGTTAATTTGTCGTGAAGCCTAGTTTACGACGAAATTACTACGAATTTCGCCTTCGTTAATCTTGTGTTTTCTTGTAGTGTAATCAGACAATAAAGAGTTGGATATGGGCTTTCAAAAATCCAACACTTATTGGGTCTGGTTCCTAAACATTTAGACCCAATATGTATAATAATAATAGTTTTTGGATCCGTATCGGATCCAGTTCAGGTATTTAAGATCTGAAAAGGACATAGAATACCCAAACCCCATCAAATTTAGTCGAAATATGTCACATATATCTAAAATTTTATAAAATAACTTAAAATTTACTATTAATAACTAAAATAAAATATTTTAAATTCTAAAATTTACATTTAAAACTTCATATTACTTGAAAATACTACAAAAATAATAAAATATTGTTAACAAAAAAAATATTCGAACTTAAATACCGTATATTTAAGTCAAAGATTTATAAAATAACAATATCGACGCATATTGTTAAGTTATTTCACAATATTTGATATCTTCTTAAAGATTTACCATCAAATACCGTTCGCAACTTAATAAGATTTTGTTTCATTTTTAAGAAGATATCAAATATTATGAAACAATACAATTATATTGGATGGTAAATCTTTAGCTTAAGGGTGAATCCAAGATAAGTCGGCAACTAAATGTCACCTAAATCCTGACACTTATTCATTACTTTATAATATTAAATACAAAACCTTTAATTCACTTACAGTTATTGCAAACCATTAAATGGTTTTTGGAGTGTCCACGTTATCATCTGCAAAGATTGCAAATACACTCCCTAATTATTGGGCGTTACATTGATAGATCAAATACTCTACAAAATATGTCTTAATCTCCTTTTCACTACATTAAGTAATTACGATTAATATTTATACATAAATATGTATTTCTCAATCTACATTTTACTCGAAATGTAAAAGAGATGACTATAGTCATGAGATATCAAAAAGAGATGACATTAACATATTAACGATGGCCACACGAATATAAACAGTAGTATCTTTCGGTCGGAGTTTTTTTTTTTGTTTTTTCTTTTTTTTTTGACAAAGGACTTTTCGGTTGTAATTTTTGACAGTGTATGTTTGACCATAAAATGCAGTACGGAGTAACTGTAGTTTTGAGTAAAAGGTAGTGTCATATATTATTTGATTGGTGACAATATATATTTGCGGTATTGAAACAATTATTTAGTAAATAAAACAAGAATGATACATAATACTTCTTCTGTTTCAGTTTAATTGTCATTCTAGGTTTTTGCACACAGATTAAGGAAACATTTAATTTTACATATTTTCAATATAAAAACACAATTACCAATACACTTAACCACTTTTTAACTAACAGAAAAATAGATTATCATATAAATCTAATAAATTTTGCCTCGAAACTCTAAAACGATATTTATTTTAAAACGAAATTTTACTTCTAAAATAACATCTAATTCGAAACGGATGGAGTATATAATATATTAAAATAATATCAGAATATATTAAAAACTTAAAAACATATTGATAATATAATGATATATTAACAATAAAAATATTTTAAAATGAGAATGTCTTAAAGTGAAATGTATCTGAAAAGTTCAGTTTTGATAAAATAAGTGAAACAGTATAATGTTTAATGGGTAAAATATTATTTTATGGTTTTACTAGGTAAATATTAAAAATAATGGCAAGTACGAAATTTGAACTTGATTTTTAAATTCTAGAGATATAAGATTTTTTTGGGTAATTGGTAAGATCTAAACCTAAACCGATCTTAAAAAAGGTTTGATTCGGTCTTTTGATTCTGGATAAACGTACACATGATTATATATATTCCTACATTTAATATTTTTTGTTATTAAATGTATTGGCATGTACACTAAAAATATTTACTTTTAGTTATTGTATGACCTGAAAATGTAATTGTAAAGTTCGTATTTTTGTTCTCGTAATAAAGGAAAAGGTGAGATCTTCTTTACATTAGACTATATGCACTGAGGGTGTTGAAACAATTATTTAACTGTTGATTCAAGTGTAGTGAGGGTGTTGAAAAACAATGAAAAATGAGGTGGATTACTTTGTGTTGAACTTATTTAACGGGTTGAAACATCCAAAAATAGGGACCACATTAATTTTTATTCCCTTTCAATTGTTTTAGATTAATTATCTTGTGAAATTTAATGCTTTCTTAAAAACAATTTATGTTATAAATTTCCATTTTTTTCTCTATAAATAGAGATTTTTTTAATTTAAATTGGATATATATATATATATATAAACTATTATAATATTTTTTTATTCTCTATAAAACCTTAGTATTTTTATCCAGATAATTATTATTTTATGATAAATAATATAAAATAAGAAAAGGTAAAGTATATATATTATTATTTATTTAGATTTTAAAATACATTTTTATTGATTAGCTTCTTACCATGCAAGTAAAAAATCTATAAAATAAAATGGTTGGATAAAATGTTGAAATTCATTAAACATATAAAAATAAATATTGAATATATGTTAAATTAATAAATGGAAGAAAGAAGATGATGTGGAGTATGAAAAAGTGCAAAATAAGATATGAATAAAATACGCCATTGTACATAGTCTTAGAAGAGATGAATTTATAAAAAAAAATCATTACAGAGAAACAAATTCATAATGTACTGTGTTTTAATAAAAAATATTATAATGTAATGTATAAAGCGCTTTTCAGTTGTCCCGCTACTATTTTGGTGTTGGTACTATTGAACTGTGTTTTTTTACATTTATGCATGTTGTTGTTGTTGTCGTCTTGAAAATCGTGTGCGTATTTCAATTATGTTTTCTGAAAAAACATATTTTTAAATTTATATTTGTGATTAGTGCAGATGTTGCGGTTTTCTGAAAAAAAAATGTGCAAAACCGCACTTGGAACATTTACCATTCATTACCTTTTAGTTATGAATAGCGATCCAAAGGTGATGCGGAATTCAGAACCTTTTTCAAAAAGAGTTTGACTACACCAATCATCCATTTATTCTGCACGAACCGCAATTACATTGTCTCGTACATTAAATCCGCACCGCTTTTAATATCGATTCCATTGTCACTACTCGGAGCCGTAATGTTTATCCATGTGAATTTGAGTTTACTGCTTGATTTTATTTTATTCTTTTCATTTTGGTAATGTTATGTACTCTGTTTTTTTTTTTTTTTTGAAAAAAGTTATGTACTCTGTTTTTAAACCCTTGTTTTATGCTTACTGAATATTAGTTTATAATCCGAGATTTATCATTCAACATAAATATTACATATATATTCGTTGTATTTGTAGATATCATACAGTTCTGCGTAAAATCTTATTAATATAGCATATATTTTTATGAAGCAAAATTCTAAAACCTAAAATATACTATATATCATCACGAAACTAAGAGAACATTGAAATATTGTTGAAAAGAAGTTAAATCGAGTTGAAAATTTGGGCGGTGTAGAATAGATCGGAGCTGTATTTTCAAGCACATTGAAAACATATGTTCCCATCTCCTTTTGACGTGATTACTCAATAGCCACTAAATGAACAGCCCGAAGGTATATTTAATAATATCATCAACATTTAATCCCAACTACTCAAATTTAATAATATGGAGATTTAATATAAGTTAAGAGATCAATCAGACAATCACTAACGCGTCATCATATCTGTCCTATTAAAGTGAAGAACGAAATAGTTTAAAAAAAAATCTTGGAACCAAGTATATAAAGACTCACAAGTAAGGAAGTCACAACACTACTACAAAAATCAGACCAAAAGTACACGTAAAATCTAAATTCTAGATTATCTTTTCACCAAGAAAGATGGACTTTGTGGCTTCAATGTTCATGCCTGATTTAACTGAGGAAGATGGTTTACTGTTCACTGATTCTTTTCTTCTTTCGCCGTTGATATCAGACCAAAACCATGATGTTTGCAATCCAGTCGCAGACAGAAATGGTGCAAGGAATAAGAAACGAAGTTTATGTGATACATATGGAGAAAGCGAAGCCAACAAAGGGGATGCTGATCCAGAAAGCAAAAAGATGAGACACAGAAACATTGAAAGGCAGAGAAGATTAGAAGTTTCATCTCTTTTCAAAAGTCTAAGATCTCTTTTGCCATTTCAATATATCCAGGTAGCTATCTAAAAGGTGTATTATTTGGGCTTAGTAAGTATTTTTGTTTTATACTTCTGAAAACATTTTTTAATACATCATATCGGGTTGGTACCAGAAAAAAAACCCACGTAGTATTCAAAAGTGCTTTGGCTACCTCGCTCTCTAACTAGAGATTTGAAATATTTTCCAACTAATACAAAATAATCGAGTCGACTATATATATTATTAAACGATAACTTTATTTCGTGTAAGACGGAAAGTGATTTAGCAATTATTTTGAATTATATAGGGACCAGCTATATATATAAGCTTAATTTTATATGATATTACTTACGATTCATTCATTTATAAATTTATCCATATTTAAATCATTTAACTACATTGATTATATTGGCAGTATCTTTTTGCATTAGTAAACTTTAGTATTTAGTAGCATTACATTACATTTTCTTATAAGTTAGTAGGTAGTTTAAAGAATAAATAAAATATACATTTATCCATATAGATATGTGTTTTTTTCATGGACATCTATACAAATATATATTTGTCTTTGCGATCTTTTGTATGTTTGGAGAGAAGATTTATTGTTGAGATGGACATCTCCAAGAGCTTAATCCTTATTTTTTCATAGGTCTGAGATTTAACCAGAGTCATAAAAAAAGTTAATGTTTATCCAACTAAATTGAATTTACTTGAGTTGGGATCCTACATTAATGAAACATCCTCTCCAGCTCACCTTATTGTACAAACTACAAATGACCATATCGTTTAATATGCAGGGCAAGCGTTCGACAGCAGATCACGTTTCTGAAGCGGTTAACTATATCAAAGACTTACAAAACAAGATTAAAGAACTTACCGAAAAGAAAAATCGGTTAAAAACATCCATACCGGGCACAGTTACGGCTCAGCCCACTACAGAGGAATGCACTAGTAGTTTATCATCATCATTGTCAACATCATCATCGAGATGTTCATGTGTAGATGACAATCACATTACATTTATGGTCATGCCTTGTTTGGTCGGTATTGAGATCATCATAAGTTGTTGTCTTGAACGAAACAAGTCTTGTCTCTCGAGAGTTCTTCAAGTCTTGGTTCAAGAAGAAAGGCTTAGGGTTGTCAGTTGCCTCTCAACTAGGATGCCCCAGAGATTCGTACACACCATAGTTTCTCAGGTAGAATTATTTATATGTTATCATATATGGTTTTCCTAAATCTTCAATGAAAAGAACATATGATTTCCTACAATATCTTGTAATTATTATGTTTTTTTAACATCTAATAATATCTTTATAGAATCCAAATTTATATATAAACTACAGATGGATATAATTGTAATCTTAATGAAACTCACTAGGGTAACCTACTTGTATTGCATCTTATATATAAAAGCTGATAGAAATTTATCGTGGTTTCAATTTTCAGGTTGATCATGGAATAAAAATCAATATTTCAGAGCTTAAAGATAAAATAGCGAATATGTAGCCATAAAAGAATGTCTAGGCGGAGTTTCATGTATATTTATTTGTGTTGTTAGTTACTAAGATCGTGTTACTTTAGTGTTATGCTTACTAGGAAACCACCCCGCGCGTAAACGCGCGGGAGAAAGGATGTTATTTTATAAAATTATTTTTATATAATTTATATTTGTTAATTAATCATTTTGAATCATTTAATAAACTAATTATTTTATATGAAGATCAAAAATTAAAAATAATCTTACATAATAGAAGAGTGAAAATATAATTCGTGTTTGAAAATGTGTAAATTTAAGTGCTATGTATTTAGCATAACAATATTAAGTAAACTTTAATATTAAAGTGCCGTCATTTTGTTTTATCTTTTTATATATGAGAAGACAAACTTTTAAAATTTGTTGAACTGATGGAACATTTTATAACTTTTAAGATTAATTAATATAATATGTTTTAAAACACTATAATTAACATGCAAAGAACAACATTTTTTAAAACAATGAGACTCAGTAATTCCAGACAAACTGGGTTATAAAAAAATAAAAAGAATGTACTTTATCAGAAGAAGAATAAGAGATTACAAAAAAAATAGGTTATTTTCTTATAGCCAGATTGGTTTGGATATGGTAGTTTAGTTTCACTGAAACTAATAGTTTCACTTAAACTAAACCTATTAATTTATTTTTTGTAGACATCACATTAAAATTTTAAAGATCGTTTAGAACTATATAATGAATCAAACATTATATTCAAGAAGACTAAGAATCATACATATATTAGAAAAAAACACATAAATTTTCTTAAAAAATTACATCTGTAAAATGTTCTATTTATAGTAATCTAAAAAGGTATATTGATAGATTATCAAGAGTTGTGTTTTGTTTTAAAATGAATATTTTCAAGAGTTGCGAGGAAAAAAAGTTCAACCAAATACATTTTCAGAACCATTAGATAGAACCATAACAATTACAACCACCAGATCGAAACTCTTCAAAT
Source organism: Eruca vesicaria subsp. sativa (assembly GCA_932364175.1). Classification (NCBI taxonomy): domain Eukaryota; kingdom Viridiplantae; phylum Streptophyta; class Magnoliopsida; order Brassicales; family Brassicaceae; genus Eruca; species Eruca vesicaria. Next base: position 380,879 of record CAKOAT010076266.1, read on the forward strand.
TTTTTTTTTAAAAATCAAGAATTAGGGAAAAGTATGACTCTTCAGATTAAAGAGATATGTATTGTTTGAAAAAAATAACTGCTCATAGAAGTTTTAATGTAAGTATAAAAAATTATGAAGACCAATAGAAGAAAAACAATTATAACCAAATATTGTAATCCTTCAAATATGAAAAGTATGACTCTTTCATGTAAAAAGATGTGTTGTTTGAAAATTAATGCCATAAATATCTTATGTCTAAAAAACACTTCTTATGACAATTGCATGAAAAACAAAACAATGGTTGAAAAATTGTATCTTTTCATAATAAACTGAAGTATATTAGTTTAAAAGTTGCATATTTCATTATAAAAATATTTTTCAAAAAAAAACAATTGTTGAAAGGTTGTATCTTTTCATAAGAACCGAAATATATTAGTTTAAAAGTTACATCTTTTTATTATAAATAGAATTGTGTAGTTTCATAGAAAGTTATCTATTATTTTAAAAGTTGCATCTTTTCATTATTAAATAAGTTTATATTTCAGATAAAATAGTTTAAAAGTATTTAAAAGAGGTTATAAGAATTGTGTCTTCTCATAATAACAATTGTTGAAAGGTTGTATCTTTTCATTAAAAAACTGAAATATATTAGTTTAAACATTGCATCTTTTCATTATAAAAATAATTGTGTATTTAAAAAAATAAATCTATTATTTTAAAAGTTTCATAAAAATTATATTTGGACCATTAGATGAAAAACAAAACAATTGTTGAAAGGTTGTATCTTTTCATAAGAACTGAAATATATAGTTTAAATTTTGCATCTCTTTATTATAAATAGAATTGTGTCTTTTTATAAAAAAATTTCTATTATTTTTAAAATTGCATCTTTTCATTATAAAAAAAGTTTGTGTCTCAGAAAAAAATAGTTTAAAAGTATTTAAAAGAGGTTCTATGAGTTTTGTCTTCTCATAATAACAATTGTTGAAAGGTTGTATCTATTCATAAAAAAAACTGAAATATATTAGTTTAAAAGTTTCATCTTTTCATTATAAAAACAATTGTGTCTCAGAAAAAATAAATTAAAAATATTTAAAATATTTATAAGAGTTGTGTCTTCTCATAATAAAAATCTACTAATTACAACAATCTTGATTAATTTCAAAGGTTGTGAATGCCAAATAAAAAGAAAAATTGAGACTCTTAATAAAAATGTTTATTAGTGTGAAAGGTTGAAAATACAAAATAAATTGAAAAGTTTTGTCTTTTTAAAGAAATAAATGAAATATTGTGTCTCTTAATAAATAAAATGAAATGTTGTCTCTTAATAAAAATCACAACTAATTCTAAAGGTTGTGAATGTCAAATAAAATAAAAATTGTGTATCGTAATAAAAAATCCCAATTAATTCGAAAAGTTATGAATGTCAATCAAGATGAAAGGCTTTGACTCTTAATAAAAATATCAATTAATGTGAAATGTTGTAAGTGTAAAATAAGAAAGTTGTTTCTCTTAATAAATATAATGAAAGGTTGTGTCTCTTAATAAAATAATATGAAAAGTTGTGTCTCTTAATAAATAAAATAAAAGGTTATGTGTCTTAATAAAATTACAAATTAATTCTAAAGTTGTGTATCTTAAAAAAAATCTCAATTAATTCTAGAGGTTGTGAATGCAAAATAACATGAAAAGTTGTAATTATTAATAAAAATGTCAATTAATGTGAGATGTTGTAAATCTAAAATAAAATGGAAAGTTGTGTCTCTTTAAAAAACTAAAATGAAAATTTGTGTTTCTTAATAAATAAACTGAAAGGCTGTGTATCTTAACAAAATTCTCAATTAATTCTAAAGGTTGTGATGCCAAATAAAATGAAAAGTTGTGTACCTTAATAAAAATCTCAATTAATGTGAAAGTTTGTGAATGCCAAATAAAATGAAAGCTGGAGTATTTTTGAAAAATCTATTTTATGATTTGTTAAATATCATTAAAAGTGTATTTTAAAGGAAACAGATAAATAATTAATCTTTTCTGATTATTTTTATATTTAATTTTAAAAATGGTTTGTATTTAAATTTGGCATACAAATTTTATAAAGTAGTTCCATAATTTGTGTAACACGATACACCTTGGATTGTATATTCATTTATATAGGTGTGTAATATTTACCATCAAGAGTCATGTCTTTCCATTTTTCAAAAAAAAAATTTTTTGATGTTATTGCCTATGTGCTTTCATTACCATACATTTAAATGTATACATTTTATACTTATTACAAGGTACAATAGAACCTTAAGGTTGTTTCATATACACTTCTTTTTTGAGTCATCGATCCATATCATGGATCATAGTCCATAGCACCCGACCATGAACAATATATATGTTTACCACTCATGATGGTTCGACCTTAAACCCTAATGACTTGCATCCATAAGTATCAATGATATTATGTTCGTTCACTTTTGGTAACATTATGTTCGCACCCTTTCGGTGATGTTATATTCACACCTTCTTGGTGACGTTACATTCTCACCCTTTTGGTGATGTTACATTCGCATCCTTTCAGTGACGTTCCATTTGCACCCTTTCGATGACGTTACATTCGCACCCTTTCGGTGCCGAACCATCCGCGCCCTTTCGGTGCCGAACCATTCGCACCCTTTCGGTGCCGAACCATTTTCACCTTCTCGGTACTGAACCGTTTGCACCCTTTCGGTCCCGAACCATTTGCACCCTTTCGGGCCGAACCGTCGCACCTTTTCGGTCCGGAACCGTTCACACCCTTTCGGTCCCGAACCGTTCACACCCTTTCGGTCCTGAACCATTCGCACCCTTTCGGTCCTGAACTGTTCGCACCCTTTCGGTCCCGAACCGTTCGCACCCTTTCGGTCCCGAACCGTTCGCACCCTTTCGGTTCCGAACCGTTCGCACCTTTTCGGTCCCGAACCGTTCGCACCCTTTCGATTCCGAACCGTTCGCACCTTTTCGGTCCCGAACCGTTCGCACCCTTTCGGTCCCGAACCGTTCGCACCCTTTCGGTCCCTAACCGTTCGCACCCTTTCGGTCCCGAACTGTTCGCACCCTTTCGGTCCCGACACGTTCGCACCCTTTCGGTTCTGACACGTTCGCACCCTTTCGGTACCGACACGTTCGCACCCTTTCGGTACCGACACGTTCGCACCCTTTTGGTCCGGATACGTTCGCACTCTTTCGGTCCCGATACGTTCGCACTCTTTCAGTCCCAACACGTTCGCAACATTTCGGTTCCGATACGTTCGCACCTCTTTGGCCACAACATGTTCGTACCTCTTGGGTTACGACACATTCGTAGCTCTTGGGGCACGACTCGTTCGTACCTCTTGGATCACGATACGTTCGTACCTCTTGGGTCACGACACATACAAATATTATCTTCTAAAAAGTCAATATTAATATTTAAACTGATGAAAAGATATGAAAAATATGATTGTAGCTATTAAAATGAAATATATGTCTTTTCAATGAAGAGTTGTCAAATATTTGATGACATCATCAATCATATAAAAAGGTTTTTTTTGGTCCATTAGATCTTAAAATTAAGTTAACTATGACCACTGGATTGAACTTTTTTTTTTCTATAAAAAAATGCTGATGTCACTTTCGGTTTGCTATTATATATAGATCTGTGTTGAGTGCCTAGAGTTAATGATTTTTACCAGTGGCGGAGTCAAGATATTTTTTTACCGGGGTCAAAGATATGTAGACAAAATTTGTTTAGCAATTACTAAAAATATTTTTCTTCATCTTAATTTAATTTTATAAAATATTTGTAACATTAAATATTTATTCCATAATCGATATTTAAATTTTAAAAACTTAATAGCAATATATAAATAAACTAACTTTAAAAGTTTTATAATTTTAAAAACAAAAAAAATAATGATAAATATTAGTCAGTTTAACAACTTTATTAATTAAATTCATGAAACAAATAAATTATTAAATCAATTTCTCATGATTTAATAAAATCCAAAGTAACATTTAAAAATGTTAAAGTAAGTTAAACAGTTTTTAAGAAATCCAACTTGAATATATAAAGTGTTACCTTTTTCCAAAAAAAAAAACAGTTAAGAAAATAACAGAAAAAGTTAACAAGAATTTTTTCAAAGTTTGATATTTGTTTTATGTTTTCTAGTGAGAACTAGTAGTTAATAATCAATCATCTACGACCCACAAAACTAGTTAAGGGATTTTCACGATTGTTTATTTTTAATTTTATGGGGTCAGCAAAAATATTTACTGGTAAATTGTTTGGTTGTAGCTCCGCTCCTGATTTTTACTAGCACTGTCTTATTTTCAAGATTTTGTGTTATTGATACTAATTTTAAATACAAAGATCGATGGAACAAAGTATCCCTCTTTTTTTTTCTTCCACGAATGAAAATGCAGTGACAAAATTATTTTGATTTGAAATATCTTACATGATAAAAACACCAGTATGAAATGATGCTATACAGACACCAGAGATAACCAAAATCTACTCATGTTTTACTTAAGAATAGCAAAGTGAATTTGGATGTAATGATTTTCTCGATTCAGTAAAGTTCAGTTAACTTGCAGAAAAGTTAGACCATGATTAAACCGGGTTCTTAGGGTGGGATTTTTAACTTCGGCTAAGAACCGTTAGCTAAGAACCGTCTCTTAAATAAGAGGTATAAGAACCGTTTCTTAATCGAAAATTGTAAAAAAAAATATCAATCATAAGTTAAAAATCTAAATTAAGAACTCAGACTAGTCATGCTCTTAGAACTTTTCTAATTAAAGAGATTTTTGATGAATTTTGGCAGATGTTTTTGGAATGGCAAAGTCTTAGTGGAATATCACCGGAGACGCCACCAATAGCCACCATGAAATAGAATTCACTTCATCCACCTAAATGAGAGAAGAAGAGAAAAAGACACGTTCTGAAAGAAGAAGAAAACAAATGGTCAGATCAGTGAATTCTGAAGCATATTTTTAGGATAAGCTCTCATATATATAGAGACGAAAGAGGATTGTCATTTAGAATTATGTCTAATAATAATGGTTATTAACCCTATTGTGGTAATCTAGCGGCTTCCATTAGAGGAGGAATTGCCTTGTTGGTCCAGGCCAGAGATCGATTCCCCTCAAGTGCAAAATTATTAGCTTCATATGTGGTCACGCGGATATCAGCTATTGTTTTCGGCCCATTTGAATATCCATAAAAAAATCCATTCATGGATTATACCTCCATCCGAGAGTTAGGTATATATGTATCTTTAATAGACTTGGATGTAAATCTTTTATCTTCAAAAATAAAGAGTAATGGTTATTTCTCTGAAATTGATCTATGCAAATCATATCCAGAAAATACCCATTTTCAGCAGAAATTTTCCCTCGATTAAAAAGGAACCAAAAAGTAGTGTCACTAGAAAGGTCTTTATGTCAGATTTCCAAGTAATCTTCCTGATAGAAAAACATAGGCGAGGTTAGAAGGTTATACACGTTTTAGTTTTCATCTTGAATCTGTCCACAATCTGAAAGTCCTAAAACTAGTTTTCTAATTAGGTGTAAAGCAAGGCATTACTGAATGTTTTTGTGTGTTATTCATCGTGAGCTTGAAGCTCGTTATATACATCTCTACAATATGCCTTATCTACTAACCGATTATATTAGAGTACTCATCTCTAATATTTACATGATTATCTAAATAATATATATCATTATCTCTAACACTCCCCCTCAAGTTGGAGCGTGCGTAACAAAAATTCCCAACTTGAACATAAGATTAGTAAACTGAACTTTCCCTAAGGCCTTCGTCAATATGTCCGCTAGCTGCTCCTTTGTTTCAATATACGATGCAGTGATCACTCCTGACTTAAGAGCGTCTCGAACTCGATAACAATCGATTTCAACATGGTTAGTACGTTCATGAAACACCGGATTCGAAGCTGTATAAATTGCAGGCTTACTATCACAGAACGGTCGAGCTGGAGTCTTTGGCGCAAATCCCAAATCCCTCAAGAGCTGTCATAGCCATTGGACCTCTCGAGTAGTAATAGACACGGCACGATACTCTGCTTCAGCTAAAGAATGAGACACCACCTTTTGTTTCTTAGTCTTCCAAGAAACTAGAGATCCTCCTATCATAGCAACATATGCAGTCAATGACCTCCTTGTTAATGGACAAGCCGCCCAATCAGCATCACAATAAATAGAGAGTTGTAAATCCGTTTCTGACTTGAGCAATATCCCTTGCCCGTTCCCTTGAGGAAACGTAAAACTCGTAACACAGCGTTCGTATGCCCTTCTCTCGGCTTCTGCGTGAATTGAGACAATATGTGTACTGAATAAGATAAGTCTAGTCTTCTGTTAGTAAGATAAATAAGCCAGCCTACAAGCCTTCTATAGTGTACTGGCTCAGTCGAGAACAGACTATCACCCATAGCCACATGATGATTTTGTTCCATGGGAGTCACAGCCGGTTTTGAGTCCTGAAGACCGGTCTCCTTTACTATGTCCAAAGCATAATGCCTAAAGCCACTCGAGCAGGCAGTAAATTAAACAGTCCAAGTTCCAGCAACCTCAAGTGCATCAACTTGTTTGTAAACTGCTTTTGTCCATCGCTTGTCTCGCATGGCTTATTTGAAACTCTTAGTCTCAACATCAGAACAAACAGCTGCAAGAAAAGCCTTGTGCCCACGAGAAAATTGTTCATCCGTAATATACTCATTAAGTGGGATGAAAGTGTTACATGAGACCGGGTCGAGGAAAACGCTGCAGGTGAGAATGTGAGGGATACTATTAGCTGCTACTGCATTGTAAGTGACATAGTCATTGAGTCTCACAGAAGGTGTCTTAAAGCGTTGTCATCTCCCCAAAGAGTTCTAAGTTTCTGGTGCAACAACCGTTGCAGCTTCTTGTAGAATCTCACTTTCTTTGTCAACTACTTCCATATCATTTGAGACCTCTGGACCAACTTCTATAATTGCTGGATCTTGAGAAGCTAACGCCTGATTCTCCTCTTCACTACTCCCCCTGGTTTCGATAAATTCTACTCCGTTTGTTACCATTTCATCATGAAAACATTCCATTGTAACAGGAACATAGGACTTCTTTGCCACGAGTTTAAAAAAATGGAAACTCTCCTTCTCTAAAGACCACGTCTCGAGACACAAACAACTCACCAGTTTCCAAGTCATATAACTTCCATCCTTTCTTGCCAAAAGGATAACCCACAAAAATGCACTTCTTACTTCGAGGAACAAACTTATTCTTATCACGCAACTACTTATGCGCAAAACACAATGAACCAAACACACGTAGTTCTGTATACATTGGAGTTTTTTCAAGTATACATTGGACCCAATTTCGGCATCTAAAATAAGTAGGCCCAAGTCCACGTAAGATCGTTACGAGCTCGACGTCGATCAGACCCAACGAGATCGAAATGGTATCCCGGAGATTACGGAGGCAGTTAGAAGAGAAGAGGGCAATAAAAGGGAGCTAAGATAAAGTGTACAAACACACGGAAAACCCTAGAGCTTATTACTAATCACATCGATCTCACGCCATATATTTCTAGTTCGCTTATTACTTCTACTTTTCATTGTTGTTTTCGATCTTGTTTGCTACCTTGTAACGAATATCATATTCAATAAAAGTCCATTTTTGTCAACCAAATCCTGATTGTATCGTTGTGTTTAAGAGCATCGTTTCCCATATCCTTTATCTTCCCCTCATTAAACTCTCGATCACTACAAAATACTTAGTGTGGATTTTATGATCTACATTTTTGCGCCGACTGTGGGGAAGATAAACGAAAAACGCCCTTACTAAGAACCCGATCTAGGATTTCTAAGCACGATTATGGAACCCAACGCAACCAACCCCGAAAACACCCAATCCAGATTGACCGACGTCGATCCCACCGGAACCTCTCTAGGAACCAATCCGGCTTCCGTCGATCAAACAAACATCAACAAAGCCAACGACGTGACCTAAAATCAACAAGTTCCATCAACTGGAATTTTTATTGAATCCCCGATAAGAGTACGGTCTCGGATCGAAACCTTCCCACTGACTGAATCGGATCTCGAGTGTGGAATCGTACGACGACCACAACACCCAACGATCCAACCCAAACAGAGAGACTGAGATCCCCAACTCACTTGGCCCGAACTCGAGACGAACTGGGGAACTCAGAGGAATGATTTCAACGCTCATTGATAAATCTCGTGACCAAGAGATCGCTCACCGAACCATCGCCAGCCGCCTGGAAGAAATTGAGAGGGAGCTCGCTGAATACCGAACAAATCCCATGGAAAGAGTCCGACAACACTCGGATCCATCTCTGCAAACATCGCTTCCTTGAAACCGCGGAGCCTTCGCCTCTCCCAAACTGGCCAGCACCTGATCAGGATGCTACGCGGGGGAAAATTCGCGACAGACCCCACCGGAAGGGACGTTCTATCGAAGTCTTGATTATAACGGTCAGGGTGAGGTCAAAAATGGAATGCAGAGCATCAGAACTACCCTGATCCCAACTCGAAACTTACCAGCAGAAACATCTCCGCCGCAACATCGAGATCGAGTTGACTGATTCTCCTTCAGAGGAGACGAATCTCAACAAACTAGACCCGCAGCACCACAAGATCCCGTCTCAGTATACAATCTGTTCAGGCTGTTGCACGAAAATCCACAGGGAGACGATCAATGATCCCCGAATCAAGCAAGAGCGTTCAGAAGCTATGTTGAGAAGAATGACGCCGAACTCAAGAGGATACATGCCATCGTACATATAGCAACAATCTCAGCCCCCAATATCGATCAAGTTATCGAGGAGACTAGCCGGACTTGGTTCACAAACCGAATAACCAGTGTAAGGTTACACGACGTCGGGAAGATCGAGTTTCCCAAATATTTAGGTAACTCCGATCCGAAGGCGCACGTGCGGGCCTTCAGGTTGGTCGTATCAAGAGCGCACCTCAATGACGAGGAGAGAGAAGTGGGCTATTGCCGTTTCTTCACCGAAAATCTCAGAGGTCCCGCCCTAGAGTGGTTCGCCGGGCTCGAAGGGAATTCAATCGATGACTTCACCCAACTCGTATCGGCATTCTTCAAGCAATATTCGGTGTTTATAGAAACGCGTGCCACTGAAGCCAACTTGTGGAACCTCAAGCAAGCACCCTTCGAACCACTGAGAACTTACATAAATAAGTTCAAAGAACTAAAATACAAAATATCGAGCGTAAACGAGGTAGCCGCGTTGGCAACTCTGAAAAATGGCGTCTCGTTTTCCTCCAAGTTCAGGGAAGACATGACGGTCCGAGCTCCCACCTCAACTGACGACGCATTGTATCGTGCATCCTACTTCGCAACCCTCAAAAAAGAAATAGCCGCCTTAAAGGAACTGTACCACACCAACAAGAACATAATAACTAAAAAGCCGAATACTCCAAAAGAACAAACTGCCAAAGGACAGCATTCCTCGCCATAGACTCGTTCTCGCAGAACAAACAATCGACGTGTGACCCGAGCAAGTATTGCGCCTTCCACAAGTGAAAGTGGCATTCAACCGAAGAATGTCGCACAACACTCCGCAACAAGGAAGAAAATAAAGAAAATGGCAAGAACGCGGAAGAATAAGAAACTCCAATGACCCAAAAAGTCAAAGGTAAAGGTAAAAGAAGTAGAGAAGTTTAACCAGAAACGCCTGAAACTCCGCCTCCAGCCCCAAAGAAAAGAATCGACATGATCCTATGGGGGTCCGAATGTAGAGAGATACCAAACAAAAGCACGAAATGAATAAGTATCGACATCATGATGACGATCCAAGGCCAGGAGGAGTTTGATAGGACATGTTCTCGTCCTCTCAGACAAACAACCAGATACCACCACGAGCCTAAGGAAAACAACAAATTCGGAAAAATTCGACAACTACTAGAGAAACCGATATATAAGAAAAAGCATGGCCCGCGTTTACTCAAACCCAACCTGTCGGGGGGCAAGGACACCACCAGCCGACACTGACCAAAATATGGTACTTCCCGACGCACCACTAGAAAAAAGGAAAAAAAAAATCGACTTCATTTATGGAAGATCGAAATTCTGCAACTCGATCAATTCCATTAAACCGCACCAACGAAGAGCGGAAAGCAGCATCGGCATACAAGAACCTTTGTCAGGTCCCGATCACGAAATTACCTTCGACAAAAACAAAACCGTCGATCTCGATAAACCACATGACGACGACCTCGTTAGACGACTCGACGTCGGAGGATGCGAATTATCCAGAATCATTGATAGATACCGGAAGCTCCGCAGACATACTCTTCACGACGTATTCAAATGAATGAGATTTACCAAAACACTCCTCAAACAAGAAAGAACTCCACTAATCAGATTCGCAGGAGAGACTACCTATTATCTCGAATCCATCGAACTCACCATAACCGCCGGAGACGTAAGAAACATCGTCAAAGTTATGGTCATAGATCAACCGCCCCATTTAACGCCATCCTCGGAAGACCATGGCTATACCGTATGAAAGCAGTACCCTCAATGTCTGAAGTTTCCTACGCCAAAAGGAATCGAAACCATAAAAGGGAGTCAAAAGAACTCCAGAACATGCTATCTCTCGAGCTTAAAAGTCATCGAGCCAAACCCATATGACGAGTCAAGAAGCCCCAAGAAGAACAAGAATCGATCAAATCGAAACACGACCCTATTTACTGTGCAAACAATCGAAATACGTTTAGACTTGATCCCTCGACAAGGATATGTAGGCAGCTCACGACCTGAGTTCAGTCACCCACCACAAACAAATTTCTTGCAAGAAGATATAATGCGGATCAGGAAACAACCTATCCACACAGATATTTCTTTTTCTATTATGTAATGCAAAGTTATATACGAAGAGCCATCTCTAAATAATATAGAAATATAATTTCTCACTTTCAATTTGATTTAACTGCATGAACAGACCCTGATCAAGTATATGGAAACAATTAGGATCCCGCTAAAAACACGGCGCATCGTAATAGTAAAATCATTACTCAAACACAACTTATCGACGCGATATTTATCGAAGTCGATCTACGACCACAAAAATAATAAAAAAGGCCGCGCACTCATAAGTAAAATGAAACCAAACAAACTGCTATTATTCATCCTTATTAAATCTCCAAAAAGAGAAAGAAACAAAAAAATCAAAAAGATAAAATTAATCTTCGGCATCAAACTCGCCATCTTCATAGTGATCCCTATTACGTCCCTACTCACCACCAGACTCACCTCCACCAGGAGAAACCTTAGAGAAGAAATCCTTGGGTAAATCTTTAGAAACCAGAGGAAGGTCCAGCTTCCCAACCGAAAAAACCCGACACCGCAGCCACATCGAGTTCGGCTCCTAATTTGACCTCCTTGGCTCGAAGGCGCGATAACTTGTCAGAAGCAAGCAGATTGTTGTTCATTATTTCCTTAATAAGTTTGATGTTAGCCATGACCTCCTTCTATCGAATCTCACAATCCGTTGCAGCCTTCTTCTTCTCTCACTTCTCCTCCAAAGACATCAAAACGTCCAGATAGCCGTCGGCTAAAGTCTTCTTAGCGTCATAAGTCGCACGACGAATTTCATCTGCATGACTCATGGTCAGGGATTCAATCTGCACTTCCAGTGCGACAACCTGCGCTAGAGCAGATTTTCTATCATTATCGACGACTCGGAGACGAGCCTCAAGAGAAGCGGCATGGTTTCCCAACCTTTCAGCTGCTGTCAATTGAGCGACACTGGTACGCTCCCGATCCTGGGCCGTCTTCAAACTAAGCTTCAACTCTCAAATGATCTCCTTGACCTCGTAAAGTTTGCCAGCTCAGGGATTATCCCGCAAAAGCTTTTTCAAAGTCGCCGCGAACTCGTTATTAGCTTCCATAGCCTAAAAATGCATCAGGAATACGCACAAAAATAAGGTAAGTATAAAAAATCAAAAGGTCACACCAACCAACCTTAGCATGTGCGACCGCCATTTTCACATAGGCCTCACGCTCAGTCATGTTCCGCAGCAAAGGAAGGGGACACCCAGCCGGCTTAAAATGCCTGACCAAGTGAGCGACACTGTCGGGATCGTCCGTTATTGGACAATTCTTGGCATGGGAAAACTGCCAGTGAAACGGCTTTGCGACCGCACCTTTATTCGCGGGGCCAGACCGAGCTTCATTCCTTGAAATCTTTTCTTTCTTCGGAGGACGATTGCGTCCCTCCGAACTATTCGGACTACCAGAACTCAAAAGAGTCGCGATCTTCAGTTCATCCGAATCCTTGGCTTTGGATCGAGCTGCAACACGAGGAAGTCAAAGCTCCGCGCGAAGGACCTCGATGAATGCTTCAGCATATCACCAGAACAAATTCGTCCCGCTCCATTGTTCTGATTACGAATTCTTTCGGACTCACGAGAATTTGTTTTCCTCGATCTCATGATCGACGATAGAAGGAGAATGACTTTCAAGAATGCGAAGATGGAAGGAAAGAATTTGATATTTATAAAGATAAAGTAAAACGAATATTATCAACTGAAAAAGGATAAAATCTCAAAAATTCAAAAGGAGAAAGATATCATAAATCTGTGATTTTCAGTAGAACATTCATAAAAAACAAAGAAAAAATGCAACGCGGAATATCCGATTTAGTATAAAAAAAAAGATAAAAGATAAAATCTAAGAATCAGCTCCGTCCTTGGAAGAAAATTCTACAACAACCGAATCACCAGAAAACTCGGGGAGATCCAAATCCGAGATAAGCCAATCTGCAATGGCAGCCAGCTCGACGAGGCCTTCATAATCTTTCTCCATCTCCCTAAGACGAGGTAACTTATCATCGATAACCAATCCACCGTCCTTGATCTCGTTAATCAGGTCGATGTTCGCGATCACCTCCCTCATTTGGATCTCTGCGTCGGTTCCCTTCTTCTTGTCCGACCACTTCTTCTCCACGAGAGTTAGGACCTCCTTGTAATTCCCAACGATCTCGTGATGCATGGCACAAGATTCGCGACGGATATCTCATTCCCTCTCCGCAAGGAATTCTGCGACCAAAGTATTTTGATTGGTAACCTCAGTCTCAAAGACCATCCTCTCTTCACGAGCTTTCCCTCCATCCGTCCTTCAAAAAATCAGCTTCCCTAGTCTTCTTCTTGATATCTTCCTTGACCTTCCAGAACGATTACCTGAAACGCTTCGCTTCAGCCCGCGACCTCGCTAACTCTCTCTCTCGCTGTGTCTTTCAAACAATGCGACGAACTCGTTGACAGTGAACATAACCTGCAAAGCACCAAGAATATCATCACAATATTTGATTTACTAAGAAAACGACAAGAAAGAACATAACTAACCTTGGAATTGGCATCCGAGATTTTAGCATACGCCTCCGTTTCCTCAAGAGAAGCCGATAGGAGAACAGAAGGACTCAGAGCCGACGTATCGCGACCTCGAAGCGAAGAAATATCTCACGACGTCAGATATGCAATTCGAGACAATCGTCGGTGCTTGCGGTCGTTGGCACTGGAGTCCTCCTCCAAACCGGGACTCAGAGAGATCGGGGATCCCCCCCTTATGGAAGTCCCCTCGACGTCCGAAATCAGAATCGGGATCAGAGGCGAATCCTTGAGATCTCTGCTTCCTGCAAGAGATCTCCGTATCCTGAAGGACGATCTTCTGACTAACTGCATGTCCGATCTGGCGGAAGAAGGAGGACCACTAGAAGGTCCCGCGATATCCTTTAGTATGATCAAATTGCTAATGATAGCCGGCGCTCGATTGATCTCATCTGGCAGCAAAAAAGCGGCGTGGACTCGTTCGCGATCGATAGAGGACCAGTCCGAGCGATCTCGTCGCAATGTCTATAACAGATCTCGAAGCTCGTTCGACATCGGAGAGTTCCCAAAATGCACTAAAGATCCAGAAAGCAACTCCAGAAGTCGGGTATCAAAGATATAAAAAACATATATGATAAAAGAACCAAAGAATTCAGGACTAGCCTATATCGTCGGACCAAAGGCGAGGAATCCTCGCGAAGTCAAAGTCACCCATTGATAGATGACCGACCTTGAAGACAAAGAATATTTCTCAATCTTGGTCTCGATATGGAACCCCTAGGATAACATGACGTCTTGCGCGCAGCGACACGAGGAAAGTCCTCAAACTCTTGTTGTTCCTTTTCAGCAGGCATAAGTGCCACAGCTCCTCCAAACCAAATCAGAAACCCTCTTTTCGAGCTCTAACCATAAGGGCCAACATGCCTTAAGAAGTTTGGACACATCTGAGTGAAAGATATGCCCAAATCAGCCACGATTTCAAGAATTGGTCCTAGAATTGGGAAGAAAAGACCATAAGATTCAAAGAATGAGAGATACGCTCCACAAAACCCATCGCGAATGGTTTTGGGGGTCTCGAGCGTGGAAGCTAGCTCGAGTTTGATTCTTCGATCAACGCCATACTCCATGTACAACGCCTCAAGATGAGCAGCAGTGGTCGTTGGAAGAGGAAAAGTGAACGATGTATCCATCTTTGCTTAAAGGAAATCAAAAATTGTACAGAGCAAGAAGTTTGGAAGAGAAAGTAAGAGTTAGGAGAGAAAGAAAAAACCTCCAGTTTTTATAGGGCAATTCACCGACACCAAAACGGCTCTATCATTAACGAGAAGACAATGATTAGGTTTTACCTCGAATACGGCACAAATAGCCATTAGAGACACACGCCAACGGTCCGTAGATAGGGAGGAGACACGTGTCGGGTTCCTGCCGCCGCAGAAACTGAACCGCCTCTTGCCGTTTGAATCTGAATGGGTCATCTTTATCTTTTAATAAAAGAAAAAGATTGGGGGACAAATGTTGGACCCAATTCGGCATCTAAGATATGTAGGGCCAAGACCACATAAGATCTGAGCTCGACGTCGATCAGACCCAACGAGATCGAAATGGTATCCCGGAGATCACGGAGACAGTTAGAAGAGAAGAGGGCTATAAACTGGAGCTAGGATGGAGCATAGAAACACACGGAAAACCCTAGAGCTTATTACTAATCACATCGACCTCACGCCATAGATTTCTAGTTCGCTTATTACTTCTACTTTTCATTGTTGTTTTCGATCTTGTTTGCTACCTTGTAACGAATCTCATATTCAATAAAAGTCTATTTTTGTCAACCGAGTTCCGATTGTATCGTTGTGTTTAAGAGCATCGTTGCCCACATCCTTTATCTTTCCCTGATTAAACTCTCGATCACTACAAAATACTTAGTGTGGATTTTAGGATCTACATCATGGTCGCCAAAATCATAAAATAAACTAAATTTTAAAAGAAGAAACCATAAATTAGTCATATAAATTAATGTCACAATCTTTTTATCCATCTTAGAAATAAATAATCAGCTTTTCTATCTTAATATGCATATCAATTTGACACTTTAATGTATTCAATATTTTTTTACATTTTTAAAATACTTGAAAAATCTATTCATAATATATAAATGAAATTTTCAGTTTATGCTATATATAAACGGAGTAGTTGTATTGTCAACCTCCCGTAGCAGCAAGGGTACTGATATTGACATCAAAGACTTAAACATGTCTTTGTAGACAAAGTCAGATATATGATGAAATGCTAACCCTTTGTTATTTTATCTAAACAGAAAAATATTAAATAGAAACCATTAAAAAAAACAAACTAAAATTATTAGAATGTTAATGGAGGCGCAGATAAAAACAATCATGAACGCACGTCTATTACTTACTTGTTCATACTCATATAATTTTCTTATAGTGTGTCTCACGTTGAGACTTGACATCAATTCTTTTTGCCTTAAAAATAGTGAGCCATTGTTCACTATATATGTGGGATCTTATGCAATCATAACACTTGGCTTTCCAGAGAGAAAACAAAGAAAAAATGGATCAAAGTATGTACCGCAAGTGCTTGGTTATTTTGTCGATAATGGGGATGATCGGAACATCATGTGCGGCATATGCTGGGAGCCCGTGGCGTCGCGCCTCAGCCACCTTCTACGGGGACGAAACCGCCCGCGAAACCATGGGTAAAAACAAACATTCCGACATTATATTATTGTATGTACAACAGGAGCTATATTACAGTAAAATCATGTGACAATATTGGACTTACTAAGTACTAATTTTAGCCCAATTTTTTTCATTATAAGCTTAAGACGTTTCGACGTAAAAGATAAGGAAAAAAAATATGAAAAAAGAAGCTTAGGACGTTTCAGAGAAACATTTATATACTATCTTCTATTGCATTTATATTTTCACTTAGCATAATTTAAAGGATTTATATCATTTTATTTCAAAATTGTAGGCTATGCACTATTTGTTTAGATTATACTAAAATTATTTATTCACATATTACTGCTAGAAATAATTTTGGCATCCACTTATCAAAAAAAAAATTGGCATCTATATAATGCATGAATGTTTTGAGGCTATAGTTGAAATGTAACTGACAATTTTAGCATGACCATGGTTTGCATTGATCAGGTGGGGCTTGTGGCTATGGCAACCTATGGGACAGCGGCTACGGTGCGGCCACGTCGGCACTAAGTACAGTGCTCTTCAACGACGGTTACTCGTGCGGTCAGTGTTTCCAAATAAGGTGTGTGTCGTCGCCTAACTGCTACTACGGTTCACCAGCCACCGTGGTGACTGCGACCAACATATGTCCCCCGAATTGGGGTCAAAACTCCAACAACGGTGGGTGGTGCAATCCGCCACGTGCCCATTTTGATCTGACAAAACCGGCTTTCATGAAAATCGCAAATTGGAAGGCTGGTATCATCCCCGTCTCATACCGGAGGTAAGATCAACAAAACTACCACGAATTTGCAACATGCATATACTTAGACTAAGTACTCGTATGTCTTAAATATTAGTATAACTTCCTAATTTTTAAGGAAATGTTAAAAGGACCAAAGCGTTTTCGATAGCAAAATTTTATTTTTAACATGGAAGGTCTGGGTCTTATGCCCATAATCTGATTTAAAGAATAACTCTTCGTACGAAGAGTAAAAGACTCACTTTCTTATACTACCACTAGACCACCAACACCTGATTTGACAATTAAATGTTGGTTGAAAATTAACTGAAACTTTTGTACAGTATCTCTCTTTTTAACTGTATCTCTTTCTCACATATGTTACAACAATATATATATGTACAGAGTGGCATGCCGAAGGAGTGGAGGAATAAAGTTTAAATTTGAAGGAAATGGATATTGGCTTCTAGTGTACGTGATGAACGTAGGTGGTGCTGGTGACATAAAGTCCATGGCCGTTAAAGGTAGCCGTACTAACTGGATTGACATGAGCCACAACTGGGGAGCTTCGTACCAAGCATTCTCTTCTCTCTATGGCCAGTCTCTCTCGTTCAGGCTCACCTCCTACACCACTCGTCAGACCATTTACGCTTGGAATGCTGCTCCGGCTAGCTGGAGCGCCGGCAAGACCTACAACTCCTATGCTAATTTCAGCTAATTGATGAAATCTTTAATGTGAAATAACGGTTTACCCCTTATTCTTGAGGGTCATCAATCGAGAGGCTTCTTTTTACAATAACTTCGTTTGATCATATCTTTAGTAATTAATTATTGTCCTCTTTGTTGTTCATTATTGATTGAGAAATGAAGGATAACACGTTAATTTGCTTCACAGAGACAAATTGATTAAATATTTTAATTACTTCAGAATTGATGGATTTGTGAGATATCAAACAAAGTCTCACACCAAAAATTAGATAAAACAGAATCTAATATATAAAAAAGTGTCTAATTCTAATTTGTACAAAGTCATTTGGTTAAGAAATCAAATTTAAATCCATCTGGAACAACTTTTTAAGTCCAAAGTGGACAATATCAAATATATATCTTTTATATACTAAAGCGCAAGTCGCCTAGTGAATTAGAATTTGACACATGGATTAAGAAATAAAAATAATTTTAGATAAAAAACAAATGAAAAATGAAAACTAAAAAGGGTAAATGTTTATTTGACAAAATTAAAATATTTTCTTCGGCACAGTTCCTCTTTCCCAATTCCCACGATCACCATTCACCAACAATTTCTAAATAACTACCTATATTAGTTTATAATAACTGCATCTTGCTAAAAAAAAAACAGATTTTCTCTTTCTCTACTCAACAGATCCGATGGAGACATGCAAGCTTCTTCGCGAGACAGATTGGTATTCATATTCTATATTTTTATTTTGTATCTGATTAGTATATTTGGATTTCAATCTTTCTCTACTTCTACCATGGTCTTTATTTATCAAATCTCACCTACGTACAAGATTTTTCTTCGAAAAACTCAAGGTTATACTTAAAAAAAAAAATCTCAAGGCTATACTTCTTTTCCTAAAAAATATGAGACGGTGAAACCCAAATGGATGTAACAAAGTTTTTCTCTGTCTCACATTGTTACTCCTCGAAAATCTTCATCTTATTTTGAAAGCTTTGCATGCTTAAAAATGTATCCCAAAACTAACGTATAACCACTAACTTATATGCATTTCAAAGATGTAAAAAGAGCAGAGAATCTAACACCACCCAAAAAGACTATCAACAAAATGGAATTACAAATATAAATATCATATTTTACTAATTTTTTATCATAAGGAAGTATCCTATTTTGTACTGTTTCTCTAGGATTGATATTTGTTTTTTCTTCATTAACTGCCAAAGATAAAATAGATAATATCTTAAAAATAAGATTCATAATTGATATTTTACATTCAGTGCTATGATGAAACTGAAATTTTGCAAAAATATTAGCATCCCAAACAAAAAGAATATTTCAGAGTAAAAACTATTTACATTCAGTTTATGTATATTTAAGCATAATGATCAAAGGAACCAAAACTCTAAATGTTGTAGGAGAAACATAAGAAAAGCTAACACAAACCTTGCAACCAAGTAAAGTGAATTGAAAATCTAACTGAAATTTAGAAGATAACTATTAATCACTTTGTTCGTCTACAAAAAAAAAGAGAATGTTACTATTATTCTAATAGAACTTAAGTATTATATTTGTTGTCTACAAATATAAATACATTGAGTATTAGCATGAATCGGGTAAATATTTTTTGCTAAAAATCACACTGTCGTAACATAATAAATTAATCCTTCTCTTTTCCCGTACGCAGTACGGGTAGATATCACTAGTAATAAATAAAAGAAGAATATAATCAACATACAGCTTATCTGTGTGTGCAAATAAATTCAAGCCAATAAGAGAACACGGTTTTGTCACGTTCTCTGCAAACAGTAAAACCGGACCTAACCAATTGGACTTTACAAAATTTCTACTGAATAAAGTATTGACCTACCACTTTTCCGTAACTTTGCAGATCTTCGTCTACGTTTCGTAATACCACCCACACCTCGTCATTCAATTACATCCTTTAATCCTATCTTCATGAGAGAACCAATATCCTTTCACTTCCATTTGTTTCTCTTGTTTTGTAAACCTCTTCCTCACTTTGATCCACTTTCTACAACCTCATTCATCAATGGTCCTCCACGATATGAGTCTCAGCTCAAACCAGGTACAGCCTCTGGAATTTCAAGAAATGGATATGAAAACTGGTTCAAATCTCAGCCAAATTGGGCATCCCTGCATTACTAATAAATGGTTATGCTTTTCTGGTGATTTCAGGCAGTAGCGGCGAAGCTCTCAGAAGATGGTGAAACCAGTTCCACAATCCACATATCAGATTTCCACAATCCACATATCAGATTTCTCATAGGTTTTCTCTAAGATTGATTTCATTAAATTAACAAGATATCGTTGACCACTGAGATCAGTGTATTTGCTGAATTTCTTACAGTCTCTTTTATCTCCTTCAGACTGTAAAACCAGCTCTAAGTTAATATGGTCTCCCCTTCTTTTGTGAAAATTAGAAACAATAAACGTTTAAGTAAATATAATCAATGGGCACACTCATGTTTTGATTTTTAGCAGGATTTGACGGACCTGTAAATGACAGTGATTTGCTATAAAAGGTGAGTGTTGATCTTTTTGTAATGTTTCCTGTGGATCTTTGTTTTATTTACTAAAATCAGAGAAGGGCAATAGAATTTGAAATTGTTGTTTGATTAGATGATCTGATTTGCTTTAATATTGTTTTGTCTATCTTATGATAGCTAAAGATTATTCCTGTGTAGAAGAGTAGGCCATGCGAAGAGCTGTTCGAACTGCCAAAACAACAATAAAAGTGTAGTATTCACTACACCAAAGGTACAATTCAGATGCATTTCTCGATTTATCTATTCATGTATTTCATCTCTTATGGAACTCTTTCATTTCTTTTAATTTTTTCTTTATTATGATATGTCTCAAGACTCTCAACTGTATACTGGTTAGTCATCTGTTTTACTAAACTAATACCTAATAATGTTCAACCAGGAATGAACTAACAACTTAGTAATACAGTATCATATGACTAATAATTTGACCAGAAGAAACCAAATAGCTAAATCTTAACTCAAAATTTGTTTTGTTTCCGTGTTTAAATATTTCTTGGAGCTTGGACTTTATAGTCACTATACTCTGACTCAATAACTCTTCTTAGCTTCTGATAACCAAGTTTGAATTTATATTTCTAACTATTATATTTCCTTCGCCATTCCAGTGGTTGTATATTCTAGGTGGTATACAGAAGATGGCAAAATAAAAAAGAATCTACATATTTTACTTCAGTACGTAGAAGCTTTCAGTATGGGTATGGAAGTCTGAATCGAGCAGTCAAATTATACGTGGTCAAATACGGTGGTGTTATATAGAGATTTTGGTTACGAATATATAACAATCATCCTTCCTTCCCAGTGCTTAGTGGCTTAAAAAGACTGGGGTCACATACCTATGGTGTCCTTAAGATGACAGTTGGATATGAAACTTGGGCATGTAATGGTAATGTTTTTTTCTGGTTTTATTATTGAGAAAAAGAAATAAAAACCAATACGTAGAAAATGAATATCATGCTAATCGGTGATAAAAACGATTAAATTACTATAATTAATTTCTAACAAGAGACAAGTGTAACTATGTAAAACTCTTTAGATATGCTTCAAAACATGTTGACTATGTAGGGAGTAACAGGACAAGGAATTCTTTAGATATGCTTCAAAACATGATATAGACTACGTAGGAGTAACAAGACAAGGAACCAACCGATATCTAAGGTTCAGTCTTGAGATTTATAGAGGATTGAAATAGTTATTGAAATCAACTGCGAAGCTGTTCTAAGCTATACAAATCAAACAAATAAAAATGGATGAAACACATTGTGATATATAGAAAAAATAGCTAAATAAAAGAAGAACTGCATCTACAATTCTCACTCTGTCAAAACCACCAAATCCATGTCTGTTGAATCCGAGTTTTGTACGGTCGACTGACTGGAAAACTAAACTCGATTTGTGGGTTCTTCGAAGGCGTTTTATTAATCAGTGTTGATAATAAGAGAAGATTACAGAAAGATTCAAGGAAAGAACAAAGGTCGGAGCTTTATGAAAGTCCGACCGAATTACAAAGAGGTTCGATCGTCGGTAAAATCCTAAATCTCGCCGTCAGTGTTCTTGTCTCAGTTTTCGGATCCTTTTTCCTTTTGCCCTTCCACTTCCTTTTATAGCTCTCGCTTGACCCTTGTGTCTTGCTCGTTCGCCCTAGGAGGTTTTGGGCCTAAAACCGCTTGATGGGCTTTTATTCAGGGATAAGTCAGTCGACCGTCGCTGCCCGGTTCGACCGGTTTATTATGATAATCGGTGGATTAATCTTCATTTAAACCGCCCGTCTTCCTAGCAGACTTTGCTTCTGGGCCGCTTATGGACGACGATCGGTTGGGCCTAGTTATTTGATGGGCCTAATGGGGAGGTATGGAATTCCTCTCCTACAGTAAGCCCCCCCCCAGCCCGCTGGTGGGGAAGGCGATTTCTTCACAGTGGGACTGTAAGGGTTGGCTCGGATAATAACTGTCGTATCCGTTCGTCGTGGGTCCGTCGAGCGTCGTGCCGCTTCGAGTCGTCGTTTTTTTTTATTTCGGAAATCTTGCGATCCTTCGCTTATGGATTGTTTAACGGGCCTAGTAGGCCTAATAATGGCATATATTCTTGAATCCCGCGATTTCCCTTTTTTTCTATAAATAGGAGTGTCTTTCTCCTCCACTCCTTTTATTCTTCTCTCCCCACCACACAACAAGGTACTTTCTCTTTCTTGTTTCTCCTTTCTTCTTTCTCTTTCATTTTCTTCCCCTCCCATTTTCTTTACCGCCGACGGTCGCTCCTCTCCTCCTCCGATTTGGCCGTGCGCCGTTTTCTTTGCAATTACCGCCGGGGTTTGACTACTGCCGTCGGTGTCTTCGCTAATCGGCCGACAATCACCCGGCTAGCTCACCCGCTCCTCCGATTTGGGCTTGCTCCACCGTCGGGATGCTTGGCGGTTGACCGGTCGCCGCCGCCAGCTTCTTTCTTCGTCAATCGGTCGACAATCACCCGGCCGGCTCGCCCTCTCCTTCGATTCGGGTTTGTTCCGCCGTCGGGGCGCGTGGAGATTGTCCGGCCGCCGCCGCTAGTCTCCTTCTCCGATCGGTGGGTTTAATTGACTGCGAAGGTAACAAGGGTTTATTAACCGGCTTTGTGATGTCTAATCCCGAGCGATTTTCCAGATCTGAAAAGGGGAAGGGTACTGTGTTTGGTTCGATCTCATCGGATGATCAGCAGCCTTGTTCTAGGTTATTACCGGCAGCGACAACGGAACATCGCAGTACTCTGATTGCGACGGCCGACGTTGATCTCAGGATGGCTGGGGAGGTCGCTAACGCTCAGCGCGTATCATTCGACGCAAGGGAGATCGGTCCTAGGGACTCGACTGGTGAAGCTCTGGCGGAGGAGTTGCTCGATAGGGTTGAAGGGGGTCGTTTGTCTGATCCTGAAGAACCGCCCCGGCGATTGACGCCTTTCCGTTGCCATCGCGACGGTAACATAGAGCAGTTACCCGATCTTCCCTCGAGATACTCTCGACCGTCTCTCGTCGATGAGCAAGACTTAGGAAGTGTTGAGCCAACCTTGTCGAATCATGAAGGGGTCGTTGGGTTGTTAAGGAGATGTCGAGCGTTTGGTGTGACGTTTATGGTTCCGCGACCCGATCAGAGGCCTTGGTCACCTCCTTTGGGCTTTCATTGCGTTTATGAGTCGTTCTTCGAAGGGGATTCTAGACTATGGTTTCCAATTCCCCGCCTTATCACCGCTTACTGTTTCCGCCGGGATGTGGCGATATCCCAGTTAGCAAATGGGGTAACGAGGATTGCTGTAGCTTTGATGGTGATGGCTGTGGAAATTGATGCATTGATGACTGTCCGGGTGTTTGAGGAGTTGACACAAGCGCAGCCTCAACCCGGGCACGTGTACGCTATACAGATGCGTTCTGGGTTGCATATTTTGACCGGTCACCATTCGAGGGCCAAAAACTGGCAGCGTTTTTATTTCTATGTTAGAGCTGATGTTGATGCCTTTGAGGAGCCGCCGGGCGACCACTTCCGTGTAGTGTGGAGCCGTAGTATTGGTATTTTTGATGATGCCAAGCGATTGATGTCTGTATGTTCTCTTGACTGATTGTTTATGTTTGTCATTGTTTTTGGTTTTGCAGTTCCCCATCCGAACACAAGAGAGTACCCGGAGAGATTCGAGGAGGACGTCGCCAGGGTTGCCGCGCTTCAAACAAACGTGTGGGACGCGTTCGATCGTCGCCGGATTCGTCGTCAGCGGAAAAAGATTGCTGCAGGTTAGTCGCACTTAACTTTCAATCGATCTCCTCTTCTATCACCATCCTTGTAGGCTGTTATGATTATTATTATATTTTTTTTTTATATGTGCTTTGTCTGCTGGTGATCGATCGGCTGATCCCGTTCTTGCGTGCTTTTTCCTTCTTCTTTTTTGGTGATGGCAGCTGTTTGGCGATCTGATATCCCTTGTGAGCGTACCAAAGGGAAAAGGTTGAAGCTTTCGTCAATGGGGAATAACGCGAGGAATCATCAGAGTTATCGTGATATGCTTAGTGCTCAGTTAGGCGTTGACCAGCCAGACGCGACAGCTGTTGCGCGAGGGCGGGGAGACCGAAATTACAGTCCGCATCGCGAGGATGCGGGGGTTACGGCCGATAGCATTCCAGCAGGAGGTTCACTGAATCCAGCGTCGGACGGTTGTTCATTGAAGAAGAAGAAGAGGAAGGACCGATCTTCTAAGGCAAACTTCGATGCCGAACAGGAAGTCATTCCCGACGGCCGTTTGATCGGCGGGGCGAAAGTCGCTAGTGACGCCGCTCTGACCGAGGCCTCGCAGGAACCGACTAGCATCAATTTCGCTCCTTCTCCGGAAGAGCAAATGATCTATCGGTCGGCCCAAAAAAAAAAAAAAAAAAAAAATCAATCAACCGATCGACTAGCATCAATTTCGCTCCTTCTCCGGAAGAGCAAATGATCTATCGGCCCAAAAAAAAAAAAAAAAAAAAAAATCAACCGATCGACTAGCATCAATTCCGCTCCTTCTCCGGAAGAGCAAATGATCTATCGGTCGGCCAAACCGAACTACGAATGGCTTGATCCCTATCTCTGGGTACGTAGGCAACCTCACACGAGGTCCAGCTATAATACAAACAAAAACTAAAAAATTTCTGGGCCAGTGTAATCGGTTGACCGATCATCATGGAGCAATCAGCCGACCGACGATCATCGTCGATCTCTTTCCATAGGATGGAACAGTCGGTCGGCCAATCGATCGTCGCTGATCTCTCTCTCTCTGTGGGTTGGAGCAATCAGCCGACCAATGATCGCCAACGATCTCCTTCCTTAGGATGAAGCAATCGGCCGGCCGATCCCCGTTGATCAGCCATCGATCTCTCTCCTTGGGATAGAACAATCGGCCAACCGATGATCGCCACTGATTTCCCTCCACGGGTTAGAGCAATTAGCCGACCGACGGTCGCCATTGATCCTCCCCCTCGTAGTGGAGCAATCAACCGGCCGATCATCACAACCTCAACATCGATCCCCGTTGGTACCCCGCCGACCGATTAGCACCCTCACTCTTTTGCAATTGGCTTAGCCAGCCGATTGAGCATCATGGCATACCGACGGCCGACCGATTGACAGGTAGCCAGCCGATTGAGCATCATGGCATACCGACGGCCGACCGATTGACAGGTAGCCAGCCGATTGAGCATCATGGCATACCAACGGCCGGCTGATTGAAAAGTTGCCAGCCGATTGAACATCATGGCATACCAACGGCCGGCTGATCGAAAAGTTGCCAGGCGATCGAAATCCCTATGTGGGAGCCAACCGATATGGAATAGAAATGAAACGATATTTTGAAACAACTAAAATATCCCAAAAAGCCACAAAGGGCAACAACAAGAATACCAGCGTCAATGAGTACAACAAAGGTGATCGAAACACCAACATCAAAAGATAACAAAATACAACATAATAGAACATAGCTCAGCCTTTGGAGGCAGACGATCCCTCGGCATTGTGCTCACCAGCAACTCCCTCCTTGGCAACCATACTGCCGCGTGGGACAGAGCGGACCGACTGATCGATTACGCCCTCTGAACTAACCACCGGAGAACGAAGGGATGCCGCGGTCGCTGAGTCCACTAACCCGAAATTCGTACCAAATTGGTTTACATCGCGAAATGGCTCATGGCGAGGAGGGGGTGAGGGAGAGATCCCTTTCCGCGATCTCTTCAACTTCGACTCCTTTGACCTCTTCCTTGAGCCGTGCCTCATTCGCGACCAAGATTTCTTTCAATTTCCTAGGGTCCTTCGCCCCCCATTCCTCCAGCAGGTCGAATGACTCCAAAGCCCCAATGGCCTGACTGTGGAAGGAAAGCTTTTCCTCAAGCTTATCCCTATCCGCCATGTACTTCCGAAATTTCCCAAAGCGACGATCCGCCGACGTCATCAATTGACCTCTAATGGACATGGCCTCACGGTTCCGAATTTGCTTCGAACGGTCCATGTTTTCCTTCGCTTTCAAAGCAGCATCGGCTAAGTCTTTTTCCAGCTGGACGACCCGCCTCCGAGTAGTCTCAAGCTCACCTTCAAGACGACCGTTCATCTCCTTGGCATCCTTGTATTCGCAGGCATGGCGGCTGCGCTCAAGCGCTATTTCATTTGCCTTTGCAGAAATATCATGCCTCATCTCCTCGAGCGCAGTATCCTTTGCCTTGATGACCTCTTCGGCCTTGACAAGTTCCAAGACTACTTTGCGCAAGGCGCACTCATACTCCAACACAAGAAGGTTCTTCCGAGCCAACGCCTGTCAAAACGCAACTAGCCACACTAAAAGATGGTATAAAAGAGAGGGGGGGAGGAGTGATTGAATCAACAATAATTACAACTTACCGTCGCATCCGCACGGGCCGAGTCATTATACTTTTCCGGAAACGCCAACTCGCGAATTTCAGGCATCAACCTTGATCCTCCCCGCACTTGGCGAACCAGCTCACCGCACGCAGTTTCGTCATTAACAAGCGGACGTGTCCCACGGTAGTCGAACTTTACGGCTGCAGAAGGAGCGAGGGGAGGTCTCTTAACCGGCGGAGTGGTTCCACCCCAGAGTGCCCGACAGGGTAAAGAATCGTGAGCGTCATTGACCTCTCGAGGCGAGGCTACACGATCGTCAGCAACTTTCTGCTTCTTCTTGTTCGTACCAGCGAGCCCATCGTCTGACATCCTTTTCTTCGCCCCTTTCCACGATTGACCCAAATTAATGCCAGCGGGTTCCTGCGAGGCCTCGGTCAGAGCGGCGTCACTAGCGACTTTCGCCCCGCCGATCAAACGGCCAAATGTTGAATCCGAGTTTTGTACGGTCGACTGACTGGAAAACTAAACTCGATTTGTGGGTTCTTCGAAGGCGTTTTATTAATCAGCGTTGATAATAAGAGAAAATTACAGAAAGATTCAAGGAAAGAACAAAGGTCGGAGCTTTATGAAAGTCCGACCGAATTACAAAGAGGTTCGATCGTCGGTAAAATCCTAAATCTCGCCGTCAGTGTTCTTGTCTCAGTTTTCGGATCCTTTTTCCTTTTGCCCTTCCACTTCCTTTTATAGCTCTCGCTTGACCCTTGTGTCTTGATCGTTCGCCTTAGGAGGTTTTGGGCCTAAAACCGCTTGATGGGCTTTTATTCAGGGATAAGTCGGTCGACCGTCACTGCCCGGTTCGACCGGTTTATTATGATAATCGGTGGATTAATCTTCATTTAAACCGCCCGTCTTCCTAGCAGACTTTGCTTCTGGGCCGCTTATGGACGACGATCGGTTGGGCCTAGTTATTTGATGGGCTTAATGGGGAGGTATGGAATTCCTCTCCTACAATGTCTTACCTTCTCGCATGATCATATTATTACTGCATCGTCTTCTATCAATTTTACCTTTTCTTCTCTTTCAATATATACATTAGGGGTATGATCATATAGTCAATATAGAGTAAATATTTACTCTAACTTTTGAGTTACTCTAAAGTCCACTAAAATATTACCAAGTGAAATATTGTTCTCTTATATTTACTTTAATTACTATTTTAACAGAGAAAAATACATATTTATTGTTACTCCAAGTTCTGGTAGAGT
Source organism: Eruca vesicaria subsp. sativa (assembly GCA_932364175.1). NCBI lineage: Eukaryota > Viridiplantae > Streptophyta > Magnoliopsida > Brassicales > Brassicaceae > Eruca > Eruca vesicaria. Next base: position 408,545 of record CAKOAT010076266.1, read on the forward strand.
AACTTTATTTATTTAGTTTTTCTCTTATCTTTTTCTTTTTTGTTTATCATTTTATTTTCATCTAGCTCTTTTCCATTTTTTTTCTTTTTCTCCATTTTACTTCAACAAAACCAATCCCACTCTAGGACGGATTCTAATCTGACTAGAAGCATTGATGGTAACTTAAATTATGTATTGATATGTTAATAGACAAATACAAGTAAATCATTATAAATAAAAATGAAAAATAAACAAAACAATATTACCAACAAAACTAAAAATTATATGACGGTATTAAATTAGCATATGCATTTAGTTGGATGTTTTAACTTATCCAATATTTTGGAAAACAAAGTATTTTATGTGTATACAAAAACAACTAGAATTTTTTTCTAGGCCATGCGTACAAAAAAAATATTTATTTATGTGTATATAAAAACGACTAGAAATTTTCCTAGGCCATACGCAGAAAAAATCAAAAATATAATATTATTTTTCTTTTAAAATCTAATTTTACTGTACATTTTCAGAATTATTATTCTTATATTTTAAAAATAAAACCATAAATATACTTTTTGTTGTTTTGTTTATTTTGATTTGGTTTATATATTTCGATTAAAAGAAAGACTTACAGTGTAACAAAGAAAAATAAAATGAAAAGAACCACACAAGTTTAAAAAAAAAAATCAGTTGATGAGCTTTGGTCCCTTCCTTATTAAACCTCTTAGATTTGGAGGGAGCTCTCTTATGCTAACCATGCATGAACACATGGGTGGCCTTACTGCAACAGCTCAAAAAGCCTCATTTCCAAACAAAATTAGTCAGGGATCATAACTGCACATATTCATAATATTTAAGATACATCAACTGAGTCAGTCCCTAGGACATAGATGACATTGTGGATTTGTAGAAGTCAAATGGAAGTTAAAAGTGTTAATTAGACATCCTAACGTTGTACATCCCATGCGTTTGCAGAAAAAAAGAAGCAAATAAACCACTCCATAATCAACTATATACACTAAAAATCAACAGCTTCATTATGCATTTCATCAAAGTTTAGTTGGTTTATGTAAAGAGTTACAAGGCTAAACATGTAGGAGCTGCAGCCGGTTCAACTGCGGCAGGAGTCGTAACTGATTCAACAGCGGTAAGAGTCGCAACCGGTTCGCCCACGGTCGGAGACACGACCGACTCTACCGTGGTGGGAGCTATGGCTATTCCGACCTCAGCAGAAATAGCAACGTTTTCGGCTGCAAGGAGGGGCGAAACAGCGGGCACACCCGACGGTTCAATAGCAGCGCCCGTCGAGGAGTCCACTACCGTATCTGTCGTTTCGTCCAAAATAGCCTTGACCTCTCTCGCAAGGACGGATGGATCTACCGAGGGTACGTCGCTCGACACAGCATCTTCCTCAGCATCGCTACGGTCAATCTCGTCTTGAAATAAGAGAAACTCAGAAATACGAGCATCCTGCGGATGTGCCGTAGGGTTGTCATTGGATGGGACCTCACAGTTTTGTTGATCACCTTGGGAAGAAGACATCTTAAAAAATTTCTAGAGAGAAGTTGGAGAGAAACTTGAGAGGTGGAAAATATGAGAAGTAATGATCCAATACTTATAGAAAAAAAAGAGCTCCCCCTCGTAATGAGACAAATCTTATCCGTAGATTCCGATTTAAAACTAACTCTATCCGCCCGCAAAATTTTCTCAAGAAATTGCAGGCTGGGGGGCTAACTGGTTGTGTCAAAAACTGTAATCTCGAAATAAACGTCTACGATAACTTCTGGAATCATTACTTTCCGCAAAAGTCATTTATTAAAACTCGAGAGTCGTTTTATAAAACTCGAAGATCATTTTATAAAACTCGAGAATCGTTTTATAAAACTCGAAGAATCGTTTTATAAAACTCGAGAATCGTATTATAAAACTCGAAGAATCGTTTTATAAAACTCGAAGATCGTTTTATAAAACTCGAGAATCATTTTATAAAACTCGAAGAATCGTTTTATAAAACTTGAAGATCGTTTTATAAAACTCGACAATCGTTTTATAAGACTCGAAGAATCGTTTTATAAAACTCGAGAATCGTTTTATAAAACTCGAAGAATCGTTTTATAAAACTCGAAGATCGTTTTATAAAACTCGAAGATCGTTTTATAAAACTCGAGAATCATTTTATAAAACTCAAGAATCGTTTTATAAAACTCGAAGATCGTTTTACGAAACCAAAAAAAAACGAAACAACCGTAAAACGCGAACTAGTCACGACTAGTTCGCCCACCGGTGAACTAAGCCAAGCTGGCTTAGTTCGCCCACCGGTGAACTAAGCCAAGCTGGCTTAGTTCGCCGATGGGCGAACTAGGAGACACTTGACAAGTTTGCCGGTGGGCGAACTAGTCCCATCACGACTAGTTCGCCGGTGGGCGAACTAGTCCCGTCCCGACTAGTTCGCCCACCGGCTTAGTTCGCCGTTGGGCGAACTAGAGACTTCCCGGATATCCCGCACCTCGATCTCCCGCATTCCCGATTCGAAACTTACGTCCTTCGACACGGTCGCGTTCCGAACCACAGATCGAAATGTCTCCCGTTTCGTCTCGATCTGTCCTATCGTTCGAGTTTTACGATAAAAACCGTGAAACTTTGTTTTCTCGAAAAGAACTCGAGGAAATCGTATAAAACGGCAACGGTTAAAAGAAACACCGAACATTGCCTAAACTATACGATTTATTCGAGATTTTTCATAAAAATCGTAAAAACGCGTTTTTAATAAAAACGTCGAGTAAATCGTAAAAACGACAACGATTAACCGAAGAAAACGAATGTAGCTAAACTTTACGATTAACTCGGAGAATTTACTAAAAATGGCATCGGATCAGGAAACGATCTCGTACAAAGTTGCAAAACGGATTTATCGCAAAACGGCCCGGAAGGTCCTAAAAAGCTATAAAAAGCCCATCTCGCGATCTTGATGGAATCTAACCCGAAGATACGATAACGTTTTGACGGTTGACTCGCAGAAGGAAAATAAATGTCAAGCTTGAAGATAAAAGGCAGGTTTGAAAATAAATAGAAGATTTTTGCGGAAGAAAAGGAAGGATCGAGAAAAATGGAAGATTCCCGATATACTCAAATCCGGGCGAAATGGAAAGATCGAACCGTCAAGGCAAGGAGTATATAAACCAGAGGCGTAGGGCAGAAGAGAGGGACGAAAATCAGACCTAGAAAAGACGGCTGTTAGCTTAGGAATTTAGGACTTAGCGTTTAGACTAGCAATCCAGATCCTTATAACGTTTCGACATCTAAGTTCTTCAATTCTTCTTGTAACAGTTGTCGATTTCTTATTTAATAAAAGCTTTCATACAAGTTCTTTATCCTCTATTCTTCATTGTTCATCCATATTCTGTTAAATTCGTTTGTTTTAGTGATTTCCGCAGAGATCCAGGACCTAGGGAAAATTAGGGTTTCACCCTAAGTTTCCATATTTGACGGAAAATCGACAGTGTGGATTTCGGTTCCCACAACGGATCGGTTTGGGATCTTACCCGGTTTATTTCGGATATCCGGTGCAATACGAATTATTAAATATGGATGTTCATCCGCAGTACGCATGTGTCTCTCAACATTTTACCCGAGTCATCTCTTCATATTCATCCCTAATTCCAAAACCTATCTTTTCGATTTGTTTTCCCATTAAAGCTCGAGAATCGTGAAAATGACTCTACAAAAAGGGCAAATCGTGTTAACTGCAACTACAAACCTGGAATCCTTACAGAGAATCGACAATTGTTTTCCATCTCCATCATCGGCATCATCGAGAATTCAGTCGGAGGTATGCATCTTTTCTTAGTTCTTAATCTTATGATTTCCTAGTTTGGTTCCTTTGTTGTTGTTCATGAATCTTGAATTCGAATGATTGTTTGACATTGTATTTTTTTGGTTATTCATTGTAGATGGCTTCTTCTGACACTCATCAACAAGACAACGACAATCAACCAATGGATGATTACTTTTCTTCTGATGAGGAAATGGAAACATCGAGTCGCAAAGTCAAAAGAAACGAGAGAGAGGAAGATGGTATTCCTAGTTCTGGTTAGGGTCAAGGAAAAAGACCAGGTCTTTTGTCTGTAAACATGTCCCCAAGCCGAAAGAAAACAACGACAAGTGAAAATGTTGTTACTATGGGAAAGAGATGAGTTGTCCAACCAAGTCCGGGACATCCAACCTCAGGAAGCATATAATTGGATGTAAGGCATTCGTCGCATGGAAGGCTGCAAAAGCATTAATAGGGAAGGGTAAACACACATTGTTAACCCCTGATGAAGAAGGCAATCTGACTCAGTATAAGGTATTTGCAGATGTTGCCAAAGAGGTGTCAAATGAGTTGATTGTACTAGCCAAAGTACCTTTGACTTTTATCGAAAGCCTGGCTTGGAGAAGCTTATGCTTAAAAGTTCAGCTGGCTACACCGGTTTGCAGAAAGACACCTAGAAAGGATATTGTGGTCATGTATGCATCAAAGAAAGCTCAAATAAAAAAAGTTCTTGGACAGAACAATCAAATGTTATCTCTGAGGATAGACATATGGGTTGCTCCGTACACTTCAGCAAGCTACATGGTGATCACTGCTCAATTTTTTTATGCAAGTTGGAAGCTTAGGAAGATGATAATAGGGTTCAAGAATATTGATGATCATAAAGGGTCTACAACTACATAAGTTATGATTGATTGTTTAACTGAATACGACATAAGAGTCTTTTGCATCACGGTGGATAATGCAACAACTAACACATCAGCTATGAAGAAGTTCAAGAAAGAATTTATGAGTCACAGTGAAGATGATCTGGTCTTGGATGGAGAATTCTTGCACGTCAGGTGTGCGACACATATCTTGAATCTGATTGTCAAGGAAGGCTTAAATGAGATCGATGATAGTATTATTGCCATTCAAAATGCTATTCAGTATGTGAGGTCTTCAACAAATCGTCTCAAGTCCTTCGAATTTTTGGTTGAAACTGGGAAGATGACTAGAGAAAATCTGCCATTAGATGTGAAGACCAGATGGAACTCGACATATCTCATGTTAGACCAAGCTTTGAAGTTCCAGCTAGCATTTAAGAAGATGGAGGCTGAAGATAAACGGTACAATGAATACTTCATGGAGATCGTATGTGGGAAAAAGAGGATTGGGCCACCATCAAAAACAGATTTGGAAGAGGTTGAGAGATTGGTACACTTTCTTATGATCTTTTACAATTCTACTTTGATACTCTCAGCTTCAAAATCCGTCACTTCACACAAGATCTACAATGAATTAGTCACCATCACTAGGAATGTTTGTAAGATAAGCAGCGCACCAAGTCCTGATGATTCATTAAGGTACAAAGCGTTGTCTATGATGGGGAAGTTAAGGAAATACTTGAATTTGTTTTATGAAGAAGATGAAGCTGGGAAGAGTAAGTCTAAGAGCTGTAAAATGAATAAACTCATGATAGTTGCAACAGTCTTTGACCCAAGAAAGAAAATGAATTTTGCTAACATCTACTTCAAAAAGTTGTATGATAAAAAAGCATCGAGTATACTTTGCTTTCTAATTCAGTTTCAGATATCTTGAAGTGTCCTTATGATGAGTACAGTCTTGTGTCTAGCAGAAGTGGTGGAGGGTCAGGTGGGTCACACTCTCAAGGAGGATCATCTTCTCAGACCCAAGATCAAGATGCTGGTGCAGTTTTTGAGTCAAGAAATCTTGGTAATGGTATTGGATATGAGAGAATGGATAACCTTACGAGGAGCTGATACAAGAAGCAGGTACAGAGGATTCTAGTAATGAGTTAGAATTGTATCTAAAAGAGAAAGTCGAGATTACAAATCCTGTGGTTAGAACCGAGTATGATGTTCTATCATGATGGAGAAGAAACAGTCTGAAGTTCCCAATCTTTTCACGAGTTTCTGCTGATATTCTTGTTGTTCAAGTATCATCTGTAGCATTACAGAGTGCCGTTTAGCACTAGTGGAAGAGTCCTGGACACATATAGCAGCTGCTTGACACACTTTATGGTTGAGGTGTTGGTTTGCACACAACAATGGTTGAAATCAGAGAAGCATATGAATGAGAAAGGTGTTCCTACTATTGAACAACTACTTGAAGCTGTAGAGTTAGAAGATGATCTCATGAGAGGTAAATTTTACTAGATTTGAACTCTTTTAATATTGTTTCTTCAAAGTTTAATTTGAAAATTGATGTTATTATATTTTTGTAGCTAATGAACCTTAATTCAACGCCCAAAAATTACCATAAACTTGAGTAAGGAGTGGCAGTGGCTGTCTCATTTGAAGTTCAAGAAGACTTTCTTTGTGTTGTGTGTTTGTTTCAGTTAAATAATTTTTCTTTGTGTTGTGTTTGTTTTTTTCTCATTTCCGGTGTGTTTTAGAAAACAATGTTTCATTTTCTATGTTTCTGAAACTATGTTTGCTTTCTCATTTGTTGTTTGAGTTCGGATAATTTGAGTATGTTTCGAAACTGAATGTTATCCATTTGTTTCGGGTCACCAAACGGGTAAAAAAATTTCAAACCGATCAGATCCGGAACCGTTAGGAACCGTTCCGAAACCGAACCGAAAGTATGTCATGTACTATTTGGGTACAACATCAATTTAGCCGATTGATCCGGAATCCAACGGATCCTATCCGAATACCCAAAATCGCAGACCTAATAAGAGATATGTGTTGCAGAGTTCAAATTAGAAGATCCAGGAAGTCAGTTGTGGGACATGAGATTAATGTAGTCTTTAGCTTGAGAGGAAAATGTGAGATATCAAACAAAACTATAAACTAAAAATTAAACAAACGAGAATCTAATATAAAAAGAGATGTACAATTATTATTACTACGAGACCTCAGATACGAAATGAACAATATCATACTAAGCTAACAATAGAGAGTACTCACACAAACTCAAGAGGGTTCTAATTGATAACTCTTTTCATTGACAACATAAAAGACTTCCTAATTCCAAAGTAGTGAATAGAGACGGCACAAATCAAATATTTTTTTGCTATTACGTGAACGTTTGGGTTCTAATTGGTAACTCTTTCCACTGACAACATAAAAGACTTCCTAATTCCAAATGTAAATAGAGACGGCAGAAATCAATTGTTTGTTGCTATTACGTGAACTTTTACTACGTTCTTAATCTATAGAGAAATTACCTATAATGACTCTAATCATACTAGAAATTACTAGACTAGCTCATATAAAATTGTAATTATTATAATGACACAAGATAAGATTAAATTTACTAAACCATCCTTCACTTGATTAACGAATAATTTTCCTTGTCAAATAATAAAGTATGTATTAAAACATAAACTAAGGTAAAATAGAAAGGGAAAGTTAAAAAGGAAAAAAAAGCGGCTCATTTTTATTTCTTCTCTCTCACGAGTCTTCTTCCCCGACGAAGACTTCTCCATCTCCAACGAATCCCATGAGTCCTTCTCCATCTCAGACGAAACCGACACCTCCATCTCCGGTTACAATCGTCACCTTTTTGCGACGCCTCCATCTCGTTATAACCGACGCCTCCATCCCACGACTCCTTCTCCATCTCTGACGCCTCCATCTCTGACGAAAATTGAGACTGTAAGTCTACAATCTATTCAATTCTGAGTTGTTTTTACACGCTTTTGACATAGATTGTTTGATTCAATGTTTAATTTAAGAAACCCTAATTCCCAATTTAAAACCCTTTTTGATTTTGAAATCAACAAATTGGTTTTGTTTAATTTCAGAAACCCTAATTCCCAATTTAAAACTCTTTTTGATTTTGAAATCAACAAATTGGTTTTGTTTAATTTCAGAAACCCTAATTCCCAATTTAAACCCCTTTTTGATTTTGAATCAACAAATTGGTTTTGTTTTTCGAAAACACAATGCGATTGAGGAAAACACAATCTATTTTTCTTTTTAAATCTTTTAATTTTTTTTTAAATCTTTGAATTAAACAAAACACAATCGAAAACACAATCTATTCAATTCTGAGTTCTTTTTACACGTTTTTAACAATCTGATTTTTTTAAAAATCTTTGAATTAAAGAAAACACAATCGAAAACACAATCTAATTTTTTTCATCCCTTATGTCATGCAAATTTCATCTAACTGAATGTAATTGATTTTTGTAGGTATGGCTTCTTCTTCTGGTATGAGAAAGTATCCTCCTCGTCTGTTCGAAGTTGGGAATACTCCAGTTCAGATTAGGAGCATGAACCATAATTGTCACTTGGCCAACGTTCAAACGGTGTTGGAAGCTGTTGGTGATGATGTTGTAGGTGAGTTGAGGGATTCTGCTATTGGAAGGATTGTCAAGCTGAAAGAGTTGAAGTACACTTGGTCTGCTTCTTGTGTTCACAATTTTCTCGCCAATCAATTGGCCATCGAGAGCAGCCATGAGATGTGGTCATTGATAGGCTGTATGCCGTTGCGGTTCTCTTTGAATGAGTTTGAAGAGATTACGGGGTTAAATTGTGATCATTTCGACATGAATGATGGTTTCGATGTGGATCATCAATCATTTTGGCTGGAAATGAATGTTCCCCTTTCGGAAGGACCTTCACTGAAAGAGCTAGAAGACATTTTTCCTATTTTCAGAAATTGGTCGCGGGAGAAGCGTGTAATGATTGGTTTACTGGGTCTGCTATCCATTGGGATCTTTGGTATTTCAAGGTACAGCAGAATCCCTTTGCATTGCTCTAAAAGAGTGATGGACCCGGCTGCTTTACAGCGTTATCCATGGGGCCGTGTGGGATTTGAAAGCCTTGTAACTTCGACAAAAATACTCACGTATGAAGAAAACTTACAGCTGCTTGCCAAACAAAGGCTGAAAACAGATAAAGGAGACATGTGCTTGGACGAGTTCCTCCGAGAAATCCTTGCTCCTGCCTTGGCTCATATTCACATGGGCCGACATGAAGACATTGATAGCAATATGGGGGGAAAGAAGACTTACACACTTCATGGATGTGTACATGCACTGTTAGTATGGATTTATGAGTCTGTCCCTGGTTTAGGAGAGAAATATGGGAATCAAATAGAAGGAGCGGATGTTCCTCTTCTATCATGGAGGGGATCTCACCCTTGTATCAACTTCTCAGATTTCATTGCGCAAGAAAAGAAAAAGCATCAGAAGGTATGAATAAAACTTTTTTAGTTTCTTATAACTACTTTATGAAAGTTATACTAATCTTCTACTTACAGGTTCGTGTCAGGCATATGGTTGTGAAGCCATATGAAGATATATATCCTAAGTGGGACGATAATAAAGTGTTTACTGAACTGGATAACATGATTCAAGACATCCTCAGTGGCCTGCTTGATGAAAACTTTTGGGAAGCAAGGGGTGATTCCAAGTCCAGAAAGAGAAACATTCATGTGAGCCCACCTGTGGTTCCAGCTACTGATGATGTGAGTCGTTCTACTAAGCGAAAGAAGGACAAAGAACATGTCGATGGCTGTCACGCATCAGAGATGGTATGTCCTTGGCAGTTGTTTGAATAATTATCAAAACATGTTAATTCTTTTGTGTCTGAGTTGTGCTTATGGTCTGTGATTTCTTTGTAGGTTGTAGCTCACAACATCGCTATACTTGGGTTGGTTGAGTCGGTTAAGAACCTGACTGGAAAAATAGATGGAATTGATGTTAGTGTCGCTGACAAGGTCACTGCAAAACTAGACGCGGCCATACAAGATAAAGTGGATGCTAGGATTCGTTTATATGAGATTGAAGTGATGAAGAAGTTTGCCATTTTAGAGGAAGACGTAAAGAATATTAAAGAAAAGCGTGGTGTAAACATTCCTACTGAGGTGGCTAACTCCAATGATGGAAAGTCCATTGCGCAAGAAGAGGATGACGGTTCTAGCAATGCTTTAGTATGTTTTCTTTCTTCAGTCTTGTTAATTATTTTGTTAATGATACTAACATTTTCATTTGATTATACAGTCATGGATGCTTCAGAATAAGACCAATTCACAAGATGGTTTACAGTTCAGTGTGTTGTTAAGAAGGAGAAAAAAGAAAAGAAGACAACTAAGAAGGAGCGTCTTAAGAATAAGGAGGTGAAAAGGAAAGAGAAGAAAGTTGAAATGCCACTTAAAAAAGTTAAGGTAGAGAAGGCCTTCAAGATCCCAGAACTTAATGACGAGTCCATTTCGACAAAAGGTTGGGAAAATCATCTAATGTGGCAAAAGAGTGCGAAGTGTAAGGAGGTGTTGAAAGCACTTGCTTCAACTTTCTTGGAGCCTACACGTAGGCGTAAAACGCAGTTGACGAAGACTCAAAAGCCACCATTTCTAGGGAGTTCAACAGTCAAGCGTATCATAACTGCTGAAAATGAGGTGAATGAAGCTTATGACCCATTAGCTAAGGTGGAGGCTGAGAAATTGCAGAAATTTTTGGATTTCATCAACTCCGATTTGTAAGTTTCATGTCTTCCATTTTAACTTTTTCCATTAGCTAAAGTGGTCTAATATGCGAAACACCGGTGTAGGAAAAAGGGGCGTCTGGTCATGGAGACGCAAATGCTGGTTTTTTCTTGAAATTGATGTTACCGAGAGATGATTGGCCAACAAAAACCTATGGCTGGCTGCATGATTCTGTAAGTTTATTTCCTGCTTTTTTATGTGAATATTATAAACATTCCATCCTTACTGATTGTGAGTTGTTCTATGTTGTAGCACATTGCAGCAGCAATGCTTATGTTTCACCGACGTTCCATGCAATCGAAGTCTCCATACTTCTCCCCTAGAATTGCATTTTTGTCTCGCTGGTTTGTTAACGCATGGGTGCACAACTACAAGAAGTGGAACGAGGACACGAATGATTTGTTGGACATGTACTGCAAAGCTTTTAATGGAGAACATCCAGCTGATTTTGTCACGGGTAAGAAGTGGGTTATAGATGTCGACCATCTTTTCATCTGCCATCATGTTAATGGAGACCATTGGGTTGCGTTACACATTGATTTGTCTAAGGGCATACTACATGTGTATGATAGTATTCCTACAGTGCTGAATGAGAAGCAGATGATAGAGGCATGTCGGCCTTTCATGAGGATGGTACCAGCAGTGCTTAACAAGATGATGCCTCCTGAATTGAGAAAGAAAAGTGAGAAACAGTTAATCTTTCGGAGGCACAGGAAGATCCCTCAAAATAAGGACCCGAGAGATTGTGGTGTGTACTCATTGAAGTATATTGAATGTCTCGCGCTTGGACGTCAATTTGATGGGTTGAACGATCAGGTTATTTTACCACTACGACTGAAGTTGGCTGCTGATATTTTCGAAGAGGTAATTGAGGCAGATGTATGACTTGCTGGTTTCTGCCTTTAGATGGATGTATAATTAAGCAGGTTCTGGTTTATGAATGATGGTTTTAACGGATGTACTTGCTTTTTCTGCTTTTAGATGGATGTATAACTCGCTGGTTTTTGGTTTTAATGGATGTACTTACTTTTTTTTTTGCCTTTAGATTGACGGATATTGACGAATGTATAATTTAGCAGGTTCTGGTTTATGAATGATGGATGTATAATTAAGCAGGTTCTGGTTTATGAATGATGGATGTATAATTAAGCAGGTTTTATTGATGTTTTATGTTAGATGTCGACCATCATGTTAATTTCTTGATTGCAACCAAATAAAACACCACCAACAGGAACAAGCTAAAACATACCAACTAAATAACTGCTTGTCATTGTAATGGTCTGGGAACAAAAAAAAACTAAAACTGCTTGTCATTGTAATGGTCTGGGAACAAAAAATAACTAAAACATACCAAAATGAAATTTAATAACCACCAAATCCTCAAAGTAAATCAAATGCTCATCACTTAAGAGGACATGTAGTAGAATTGTGTCCCACTTGGTTACAAATTCTACATGTGTGCTCCTTCCTTGGTCGCTTCTTATCTGCAACTTTCTCCAAAAATCGATTTATATCTTGATTTTTTTGGTCTTCCTGGTGGTTGGCAGACATCAGGTGGTAAACAGATTCTAGTCGCAATATTTTCTGGAATTGGAACAAAATCATCTTTGGGCATGACAGCAGTGAAATATGCATTGTAAAGGTGCTGCTTGCGATAGTAATGGTGGCAAAGTGATATACGAGAAATCTTTCTAGCTTCCCCAGCAGCTATAGCATGAGCACATGGTAACTTCTCCAGGTCAAATCTTCGGCAAGAACAGGTCTTCTCGGTCAAATTAACAACATGTAAAGACGATACTCCAGTCACTTGTGATTGGTGCAAGTATATTGCTTGAACCTTTAGTAGATTCGCAATAGGTATCCGGCCCTGCGAATATTAATGCTTAGTATAACAGCAAACAATTAAGGAAACACATAACCTGATTCAAAATATATTACCTCTAAAACCTTCTCTACACCACGAGTAAGAGAGGTTTTCATCAACTCAGGGTCATGTTTCCTTGTTGTAAACCACCGTGTCATCATTAATCGTATTGACTCCAGAAGGTGAACAATTGGCAAGCTTCTAGCACCAGATAAAGCTCTGTTTATGGACTCAGCTATGTTACTGGTAAGAAGGTTATATCTATCACCTCTAAAGTGAGATCTTGCCCACTTATGTACATCAGCACGTTCCAAATATGCATGCAAATCTGGATTTAACTCTTTGATTTTCTCGAAGGTTGCTTGAAAATCAGTTAACCGAAAAGAGTAGGCGGCTTTTTTGACCAATCCGAACAAATCACGCCCTCGGTAGCGTAACAAGATGTTTTTATATAAGTGGTACGTGCAAATTCCCCTACTAGCCAATGGATAGACCACTGAAATAGCTTTCTCTATTGACTTGTGTCTGTCAGAGCGCCAGTCCTTGATCGTCAGGTATCACACAGATGAGTTGGCGGAAAAACCAAGTCCATGATTCATCATTCTCTGTGTCAACCACAGCAAACGCAATTGGAAAGATTTGAAAGTTACCATCTTGTGATGTTGCAATCAGAAGCGTTCCTTTGTATTTCCCTTGCAAAAACGTTCCATTAACCACCACAACCTTCCTCATAAATGGAAAACCAGTAATGCTAGCGCCGAATGCAAGGAATAAGTACTTAAATCTATTGTTTGCATCAACATCTAGTCGCGTGTAAGTTCCTGGATTTGACATTGTAATCATGTGGAGGTAAGTAGGTAATTCCTGGTATCCACTCTCTGGAGAACCCAGTACGAGATCTCTAGCAGCCATAAGTGTACGCCGAGCTTTCCAGTAATCCATCTACAATATACTAAACAACATTAATCCATTTAAACAACATATTTAAAGGTCAGAAAATAGAGTATATTTGATACGAAAAAGATAGTTGACCTTGGTTCCGAAGCTCAGTTTCATCAATAACATGACGTGGTAAAACAGACTGATCAACCCCACCAACATAGTCTTTGTACAACCGTCCTAGAATCTCAGGAGTAGCTTGTCGGGAACGAGATGAACGTTCTGTTACGGAGAAGGTATGTTCATTTACATATACTCGGATTGTAAACTTTGACGATTCACCAACTGGTGAAGCTCTAAGCTTCCACGTACAACCTTTTATCCAACATATTACACGAAACAGATCCCTTGTAGATTTATCCACATCAAAATCGAAACGTCGAACAACTGAATATATCTTTAGACGAGTCTCCAATACATCTTTCGAATCGTAACTCTGCCCCACTTCAAATTTGAATGACCGCAAATCCTCCAAACTCATTGGAGGCTCACTTTCTTCTGTCTTCTGGACTCTTGCATAAATCATGTTTGTACAAGATCCCTAAACCTCTTCTACATGGTCTGGGGGAAGCCCATATGTAGTAAAGTTTTCATCATCAGATGTTGCTCCGTCAGAATCATCGCAGTAATCAAAACGATCACCTTCTTCGTCCGTATCTTCTTCTTCTTCACCCAATGAGTCATCTCTCTGTATGGGTTGTTTCTGATCTTCGGAAGCTCCTTCCCCAGAAATTTTGTTTGCTTTAAACTCTACACACAGACGAAGGTTATCAATTTTGCAGAGATCCAAGAATATATGAAACTGCCTATCGTTTCCTATCTTGACAGGTGCATCCATGCTTTGACTGTGTGCATTTCGCTTTGGAAATAAATACCTCAGTTCCAAGTAGTTTTGTGCAAAATCAACTCCGTAATCCTCAAATATGGCTTTCACAAAATCTTCAAATTTAGTCTCCTCATTCGCAGCAACTAATATGCTACCTCTCTCATTATCTACTTCAAAGGACCACTTAGTTTTCTCAACTTTCCAGTTTCCAGAGATGAGAATTATGTGATTCATATCTGCTATGAATTAAAATCACCTGTCGTTAATCACCATGAAACTGTCTCACGTATTCTTGTGTGAGAGGCAATAGGTAGAAGACGACAAAAAAAGGGTAAGCCCTAATTGTTTAAAAATTGTTAAACCGAAAAATTAAATTGATTTAAACCAAATTAAAATTAATTAAAACCAAAATTAATCTAAACCGGACCCAATGCAAAATAAACCAAAATCTGTGAGAAATTAACCAGAAATTCGAGTGGTTATATCTGGTATAATTAGTGTGGCCCAATCTAGTAATTATATTTAAATTTACAAGTCTGCCATCAAAAACATAAATTTTAAAAGTCTGCCACCATACGAATACAAAAATCGACGAAAGAACTAAATCGGTTAAACAAATCTGCTGGTGATTTTAAATCGGTCTTAAAAATCTAACTGATCCAAAATAAACTTGGAAATTTTAAAAAATCAGTTACGTCATCTGAGAGACTAAAACATATAAATCTGCTGACGACCATAAATCGGCCAGCTAAATCAGCCACCTCAAATAAATCTGCCGTGACTCTAAAGTCTGCTACCAAATACTTGGCAAATTTAAATTTAACAGCAGTTTTAAATAGCAGATTTATATATCGGCAGATTTATTTTTTCGTAAACAAATCTGTGGACGTCAATTTTTCCAAAAATTCTACTGGTCCTTTCGTAATATTACATTTTCTTCCGAACTGTTTGAAAGGGCAGTTTCGACATTAAAAAAAAGTTAGTAATTTTAAAAAATTATGAGTTATTCTAGTAATTACTAGATTTATTTGAGTTATTTGAGTAAACTTTCCTAATCTATAATATCACTAATTAGTATAATTTATCTTCAACTATCTTCTATTTGACTTAATCGTATCCCTCTTTGTGACTAAAATATGTTTTGTCGAATGTTTACTCACCCACAAAACCATATTTACAATTAAGTGTTATTTTCTTTTACAAGAAACAAAAATTATCCATTTAATATGTAGACGTACACTTTACTCAAAACAATCTATCTGATCACGCTGCCTTTATTATCCAAAAAATCATACTGAATTAGCATACGAACATATACATATTATACATAAAGATATTAATCCATACAAAAAGCAAACCTTTCCCTTCAATCTAAAGCCTTCATCGAGCTAAAGAAAAGTTCATTCTCATTATCAACTTAATTGATGTCTTCCCCTTCACATGTTCTTCTCATTTTCTCTCAACAACAACACACACGAGAACAATAACTCAATCAAGATCGAAAATGGCAACAACAACCAAATTCTATTTTCCCTCTCTTCCACTAATAGTAACCATATTATTAATCTCATTCCTTCCTTCTCATCTAAAATGTTCCCCCTCAACTAGTAGTACTACTCAAGAAACTTTCAAGGAATCTTCAAAGCTTCTCGATCTCCTCCTAAGAGATTACACTCTAAACTCTTTCAAGAATCAACATAACTCAATCAAGACCGGCGTTGTTCGGCATATTCATCTCCCGTCTAACTACTCCGGCATAAATCTTGACGCTGTTAGGTTCCGGTGTGGGAGTCTCCGGCGATATGGAGCTCAACTCCAAGAATTCCATATCGGCGTTGGAGCGGTTCTTGAACCGTGTGGTGAACGTCTTGTGGTCGTGAGACAAATCTTGGGATCAAACTGGTCTGATATATATTACAAGAACTATGATCTCTCGGGTTATAGACTTGTCTCTCCGGTTCTAGGGCTCTTAGCTTATAATGCTTTAAACGACGTTGTTTTGGGTAATAATTTCAGCAGCTCTTATCAAATAAGTCTTCTCCTAGACGATGCTAAAGATCCGTCAACCGTTGATTTCGGAAACATTTCTGGACCGTCGATGGTAGAGCGAACGTTCTTGAATAAGCCAATGTGTGTGACTTTCGGACTAGACGGCAAAGTAACGTTTGCCGGAGAACTGAAGCCGTATGTCTGCGCCGTTAAAACTAACGGACATTTTGGTTTAGTGGTGACGGATGATCAGGATTCGTCCAAATCGGACGGTGGAGGAGAAAAGGAGATGAACAAGGAGAAGATTGGACGGTGGAGATCGGTTGTTGGAGGGCTGGTTGGATCTGTGACGGTGGGGGTGGTGCTTTTAGGGCTTGTGGTGGCGGCGGCAGTTGTGACTGCGAAGAAGCGGAGGAGAAGGGCAAAAAGGGAAGAGATGGAGAGAAAAGCTTATGAAGAAGAAGCTCTAAGAGTAGTGACAATGGTGGGGCATTCTAGAGTTTTAGTTGCTTCTGCTACAAGGACTTTGCCTGGTTTCATGGAACATGAGTGTGTTCCTAATTAATTAGTTTAACTAGGTAGTTTGCCCGCACTTGCGGGCTTAATAATTTTACTAATATCTATAAATAAATATATAATCAATTTATGTAAATTATAATAAATTATTGTTCATAGACTCAAAATATTTAATCAAAAACTAAACATATTCTTTCTATATATAAAATCTTTCATCATCATATAAATAATTTTCATTACATAACTTATATTTTAAAATACTCATAAACTTAAAATATTTAGTAATAAATTAATATCATTTTTAGACATAACAAAAAAATGTATAAAAAAATATATTTAATAATGTTTTGGATAACACAATATAAATTATCTATACATAATATTTTTTGTGAATTGATTTTTCATAATTAACTATATTAACAAATAGAATTATTTTTCAACGTTAATAAAGACTTTATAACACAATATAAAAAAGTTTGATAAGGATAATTATCAAATTCATGACATTCATTTTTTAATTAAGAATTAATTATATATTAATAAATATAATTATTTTTCAAGGTTGATAAAGACTTTATCACATAATATAAAAAATTTAAAATAAGGATAATTATCAAATAAATAAAATTCGTTTTTAATTTATAATTAATTATATATTAACCAATATAATTATTTTTCAAGGTTAATATAGACTTTATAACCCAATATAAAAGAGTTTTGNGGATAATTATCAAATAAATAAAATTCGTTTTTAATTTATAATTAATTATATATTAACCAATATAATTATTTTTCAAGGTTAATATAGACTTTATAACCCAATATAAAAGAGTTTTGGATAAAGATAAATCTAAAATCATTGAAATTCGTTTTTCTTATTTTTGATTTTTTTATAAATTTATTATATTAATTATTCTCAGGTATCTAAGATAATAACATACTAATCTAATTTTATTTTTAAATTTTCGTTTTTAATTATAAAATTAGTTATATATAAAAAATTCATTAAGGGTAAAATAGATATTAACCGCTCTAACTTTTAACGTGAGAGCTCCGTTGCGAAAAATCACTTCGCAAATAATAGTATAGATTTCGTCATTTGGGCTTTTTTCCTTTTTCCTGCAAACAGGTTTTATTTAAATATATAAGATGTTGGGAGTTATGGAACATATACGGTATTTAGTTAATTACTCTTTTTTCTAATATACTCCCTCCGTTTTGGTTGTTGTAGAAGATTTTTTTGTTACAAAATAAGTATTTATTCGATTTTTAGTGTAAAATTTATTAATTTTATACTATAATTTATATTTCTACTGGTTGAGATATAGTTAATTATATAAGTAATTATGTTTTTATATAAAAATATACAAAATTAATTATTTTCTTAATCCATGTGGATAAAGATAACAATGGCACTTAATATGAAACATAGGGAATATTCAGTATATAGTTAGTTACAACTTACAAGTCATGATAGTGAAATTATAAGGTAATATTGTTAATTAGTGTAATCTATAAACTGGAAATACAATAAAAGCTCTATAAATTAATAATGTTTGGAACATAGTATTTTATTAACTTATATAACGTATTCTTTCAGTCTTTAATTTTATTTATAATAACTTTTATAAAATAAAAAATAGTTAGTTTTCCATATATACATTAACTACACTTTAAAAATTCAACTTTCAATTGTTTTATATAAAATAGAAATATTAGAAAAATACATTTATATGAGATTATATTCTGAAAACTACACTATTTTCTATTCTTAAAAACTACACTTATTCAGAAATAAAATAACTAAATTTTCCAAGATTAATGTTTATATTATTTAATATCTGACTTGATATTTTAATTTAAACGGAAAATATGTGTTTAAGAATTAAGAAAAAATTACCAACAATCATACTTATTTTTTAAATTTAATACTCCCTCTGTTTAATTTTAAATGTTGCTGAAAACTTTAAAGTTTGTTTCATTATAAGTATTATTTTATATTTTTAATGCATATGTTTGATAGATTTTCCATTAATACATCTATCTTTTAGCTTATTAATTAACAAAATCAAATAACAAAAGTAATTTTCTCGAATAACAATTTTAAGTTTTTTCACCAAAAGTCAAAAAAACATCCAAAGAGAAAAATGACCAAATAGATTTCATTAAATAGGCAAAAGAATCTTCTACCTTTGCTTTATATATATATATATACATATATATATATATATATTATTTAAATTTAAACAAAAAAAAAACTAAATAGTTTTCAAATTTTATATTTTCAAATTCAAAACTTTTTATGTATTTTTAGAAATTACTTTTATATTTTTCAAATTAACTTTTATGAAATTCGAAAATAATTTTTGAAACTATTTATTAGAAATATGTTAAAATTTATATATTTACTTTTAAAATTCTAAATTCCACCCTTCAAAACTGAACCCTAAATTTAGTTTAGTTAACCATAAGGATAAATGTATATTTACTCTTTAATGAAACTTATTTTGGTCATTATTCTCTTTTTGGGCTCTTTTACTAAAAAAGTCTAAAAAGACTATCTTATAGAATTTCTGAATAAAAATGTATTAAATAAAAGTATTTAAAAAAATTGATAGTTTTTTTAATAAATGTGAAAAAATATTTAAGAGACTGTCTAAAATAAAATGGAGAGAGTATAAAATAGAAAACTAGCTCTGCTTACTACTTCCTAGTCAACCAGATCCTTATTCTTAGCATGGATACTTATCGTAACATGGGGCTATGACATACACATGCAACAATCCATACAAACTGCTATTCTTTGATAAGAAAAACAATCCAGACAATTTAGTTTAGAATCAAAGAGTGTGTTAATGTATTTCTCCTCTCTTTATTACAATTTTTTTCTTTACTAAAATTTTCTGCTAGAAAAAATGATATTCTGTGAACTTTGTTCGCATGGAGAGGAACTCTTGCAAATAATTTGACGTATTTTTACCATTCTTAGAATGTTTGAATGTTTTTATGATGTCAGAATCATGAACGACCAAAACAAAAAGATTCATTCTTTTCTTTTTTTTGTAAACTAAAAAAAAAAACATTTTTATGAAATCTGTTTTGGTCATTTCTCTATTTATTTGTTTTTTTTGGTTCAAAAATTTTTTTATATAACTAAAACAACAAACTACTGTTTGTTGGGCAAATCTATAAAAAGAATCTAAAAACATTTTTTTAGACAAAAAAACATATAATGAAAGAAATGACCAAAACAGATTTCATTCATTTTTTCTTTTCTACCAAGAAAACACTATGGTAACATCTTACAAAAAACAACTCTCTTTTCTACGAAAGAAATGGTAACAATTTCAGGAAGAAGTAACCAACAAAGATACAAAAATCCTTACAAAACTATAATCATGAAAAATAATTGAGAATTAAAATTTCTAATAATTTTGATGATAATCAAATTTTTAAAATAATTACAAAAATTAGTTTTTTTAATCAAAACTAGGATACATTGTATTCTTATATAAAAAAAGTGTTGTTTTCAAAAAGAAAAATAGATGTATTTACCAATTCTAAATCATAATAGAGTATTTCAAAAGACCCTATAAATATGTTTGATAGAATTTAGATATAATTTTACTAAATATTATCAAAACAAGCCATTAAACTTATCAGTTCTCTGATTAACCACAACATATAAAATGAACTTCAATTGGTTTTAAAAATGCGTTTTTCTTAATTCTTAACTTACAAATTACAGTCTATGGTTAATTTCTCTTGTTACATTCATAGACGCTATACCCACTGTACTTCAATGGTGTTTTCAGTTTACATTTTGTTGTTAAAACTATTTTTACAGTCGAAAAAAATTAGAACATAAGCACGTTTACCTTTAATCAGAATTTGTTCCTTATATACTACCATGTATGCGTATTCTATCTTCCTCTTTTCTCCTTTTTAGCCAGATCTTGTTTTCAATCTCGTTACACTGGTTGAATTAATCTCCAGTAATTAAGAGTCATAGAATCATTGGAGGATTCAGTCTTATGGAACTTGGCACTGACTCTTATATACAGCCCCAAGTTTGTATTATGGTATTGAAATTAAAAAGGAGTGTATAATTAGTTTTTTCCTAATCTAGTTTCCATTGATCTAGACTTTGTTGCCATTCGTTTTACTGAGTTTTAGAAATATATAGGAACATGAAAAAAAAATTTATGGACGAAGAGGGACGGTTGTGAGAAATGGAATACGTGGAATTCAGTTTTTTGTTGCATTTTATTTTTAATTAATTTTGTAAATATAGATTACGTGGCAGAATTTGATTGGTAAGACGACTTGCAATTTAGTATATAAAGTATATATTGAAGTGATAAAGAAAAATAGAAATACCTCTACCATGAACATAAAAGAAACAAGAGAACGACTCTAATATAACATTAAATTTTTTTTTATCATCTTTTTTTTGCTATCATCTTCAAATATTAAACTAACCAAAATATGTTTTATTAAAGAGCTAAAAGACATCTATACTTCTATGTTTAACAAATACTAGGATTCTGTCCGCGTTAAAACGCAGATTTACTTTCAAAATCAGTAAAATAAATATTTTGTTTGATTAAGCTATTACATAGTATTTGGTTAGTTGAATTTTTGTTGTAAATGTGAGTTTGTGTTTTTTTTTTTGCAATGTGAGTTTGTGTTGTAAATAGGAAAGAAAACTAAGTTAACTTATTTTATATTGATGATGTAGATAGTCAGTCATACTGTATGTGATTTTTGAACCAGCAATGTTTGGCAAGTTATGTTAAGTTTTTATGATTGTCTACAAATTACAGCATGTTGTGTAGAGATAAATTTGACTAACACACATACATGGATATAACGATCCAGGATAATAAAGAAAACACAAAAAGCTCACATGGTGGAATAATCAATCAAAATGACACGAAACTAAGTTTATTATAGAGTTTTATAACGTTTATTCCCAGTATATGATAAATTATTTACTACAAAGTTTGTTCAGGTTTTTATATAGAGCGACCAAACAATGAACCAAACAAACAATACCGGACGAGACAATTGCACATGCAATTTTCCAATGCCCACCGGCTGTACAGGTATGGGCCTTATCATCTATACCCTCCAACCCGGCATTGTTCCCCTTGGAAAGCACATATGTGAATATGGACTATCTATTCTGGCGGAAGACAGCCATCTGTGGGCCAGATCTTGTAAAGGATCCTTATCCTTGGCTGATATGGTACATTTGGAAGGCTCGGAATGACAAGTTGTTCAGAGGAATAGATAGAGACCCGTTGGAGTTGGCACGGTATGCTGAGAGCGAATGTTTTGCCTGGTTCCAGGCCAATGAGCAGGGGGTTGTGGATACACAAGAGGATGGGAATACAGACCCGCAGGTCATAAGCCTAGGTGATATTTGCATGATAGATGGTTCTTGGACCTCTGATGATCAATTTTCCGGTTGTGGTTGGGATTGGAAGGATAGCATGGGTGGAAGCCAGCTAATGGGGATGCGGAATGTGAGTAGATTGGAGTCGGCGTTGCATTCGGAGCTGGAAGCGCTGCGGTGGGCAATGGAGAACATGCTTCAACATTCGCCATGTCAGAGCTTTGGGACGGATTGCAAGGAATTGCTAGCAATGCTAAAGGATCCCCAGGGATGGCCAAGCTATTCAACGGAATTAGAGAGGATCTCGACGCTGAGGATTTGCTTCCCAGATTTTAAGATATCTTATGTACTTCGATCTTTAAATGTTGTGTCTGATCACCTAGCTAAGACTGCCCGATCCTTCTATCGGGATCTCGTGTTTATTGGTTGTTCTATTCCGGTTTGGATTTCCAGACCACCTCAAGTTTGAGTAATAGATCAGCCGTTCGTTGTCAAAAAAAAAAAAAAAAAATATATATATACTGTTCAAATAAAATTTAATAGCTCTGCAGTTTTTTTGAAATAAAAAGATTTGTGGTAGCATGATTTTTTTTTTTTTTTGACAAGTGGTAGCATGATTATGTTAACAATATAAACTTATTGTATAATTTTTTGTCATCGTTACGTAAACAGTATAAACTTATTATATACATTTTTTTAATAATGGGAGAGCATGATTACTAATGTGCCAAGAATGTCGTATAATTTTTATAGAGTTATTATTCAATTGTTAACAATATCCACAAAACTAGGACATCAATGTTTAGTTTTAATAGTTTAGACATATATTTAGCTTAATTTTATTAATTTACTAATAAAATGGTCCAATAATGACTTGTGTGTAGTACATTTTCAAAATTACTTTATCTTAATAGAGTAGACTAAATTTTGATCCGCGTTTTGAAAGCACGGATTTATGTTTGATGTAACTTTATATAAACACATTTCCTATAGATGTAGAATGTGGGATACACTTATTTAATTCATTAATTTCATCAAATATAGTATTTTTAAAAATGCAAGATAATATTTCGGTGAAAATTTTATAGGACCGTATTTTTGTTTTATATAAAGTAGACATATGCATAAAATCCATAACTCGACGTCTAAACTCAATCTAAACAAAAAAATTTGGATCCGTAACCAATAAAAATCTAAAATATATCAGAATGAGTTTTGTAGGGTTTAACAAATATATCCGAATCAAAGTGTTATTAGCCAAACTATATATTTTCAAACCAATATAACTCGAATCTGAACGATATATGGTTACTTTATCGGTTTTAGGATGTGTACAAATTAGAACCAAATCCGGCGTGTTATATTTGAATCTGAGCCATACTTACAAACATGTCTACTTACAAATTATGACACCTAGGATGTGATATAAATAAGTTTTGATTCAAAATATTTGACCCGTATCCGAATACTTGAACTCCCAAGCATAACTTAATTTATGTTTTATATTTTGTTAAATTAATTTTATATTTAATAAATATTTAGTCTGTCTATTGGAATAACCCGTAAAATTATAATCCTAAAAATATCACTAATAACATGTTTCATCATATAATTAAATATTAATAGTAGCTATTATTAATATTTATTTTATTAAAAATTATATATATATATGATTTTAATATTTTATCTATGATAATTATATTATTATGTATTGGCAGAGGTTTGAAAAATTTGTTTATTATTTTTATTTCGTGTATCAGTTATATATAATTAAATATTAATTTTCTTATATCCTAATGTTTTAATTTAGATTTGTATATTAAAATATAAAATTATTTCTTTTTTAAATATCTTATGGTAGTATATTGTTATTCTGTAAACGTAATTCATTTAGTTTATAATTTATAAAGTAGATGATATTAAAATTATTATTTTGTGTAATTTTTAGTTACAAATATGAAATATTTATATAAATGTTATAGAAGGTTATTTATTATTCTATAAATCAAAATGAGTTAACTTTCATTTGTAATTTAATTTAATATTATTTCTTTTTTATTATTAAAATAATATTAAACTAATAAATATTTATTTTAAAAATAAAAATATATTAAAGATATTGTTAAAATGTAATCTGTATCTTATTTTGAATATATAAATATTATATTAATATTATGTATTTATTTAATAATAACTAAATTTGTTGTAGGTAACATAATATAAAATTAAAATAATGTAAAATTTTAACCTAGACTACTTGCAAGTAGATAAAATTTTCTTCTGTTCTAATAGTATTGATAGACTTGAGTTTATATTAAGGGATGTAATTTAGGATCAAAATTCAAATTTAAAATAATAATTTTTAAATAAATTAAAAAGACTTTTTGGATTTGAAATAATATTTTTAAATGAAAAAAAAATTTTTATGAAATATTTTGGTCATTTCTCTTCTTATGTGTTCTTTTGGTTAAAAAATGTTCTTAGATTCTTTTAGAGATTTTCCTAACAAACAATACTTTGTTTTTTAGTTATATAAAATGTACTTTTTGAAAACATACTTACCTTAAATGCATATATAAAAATTAATAATTTATAATTTTCATAGAATCATAATATTTATATCTAGAATTTCCTATAAAATATTATTTTATTCATTTTTTTATAATTTGAACTAGTCTAACTTGGGATAGAAAAAAGTAATTAATTTATTGTGTTTATTAATTTATCGAATATTATTTTATAGAATTTTTTGTGATGAAGCACAAAAATAATAGTAACATTTTTCCCAAAAATTATTTAAATTTAAAAAGAGATTCTTTCTTTTTTGGTCAAAAAAAAAGAGATTCTTTCATATCTTAATTTTATATAGAGCTTCCAAGTATAAGGGCTGTAACACATTAATTTTATTAGCCCAATAGAGTCTAAACTGAAAAATATTATCTTGGCCCATCTATAAGTTACTGGTGAGTAATGAGCATTGTATAACAACACTATTGTTACTAGCCTTTCTTTTTAGGGATTTGGTAGTGGTTGCATATACTTGAATTAAATCAGTTGAGAAGTAGTTTTCGTGCGAAGGACCACACACTGTTTTAGATGTTAGATGCCTTAAATCTTAGACTTAAGACAACGACAATACTGCACACTTTTTATTTGTCTCGACCAACTATGTCCCTCTTTATTTTGTTTCTTTCATTTTTTGGATATCTGGCGAATACTTTTGATTTCATAATTTCATCGCGTAAATCAAAAGGAATTTTGTAAGTAAGGGAGAAAGGGAAATTATTTTTTCCCAATTGGTAGAAGGCGTGTATTTTCTCTCTTTCTATTTAATTAAAAAGAATGCTAATCATTCTTTTAATAGTTGGCCTTTATCATTATCACTCTTTTTTTAAAAAAATTATATGTACTTAACTCACAAATATTATGCTATTGCTTTAGTTCAACTCTGTTGTTGTTTTTACCAAACTCTCCCAGACATGCACATTAGAAACTAAAATGATATGTATAATAATATATAAACATTGTATGGACTTTTATTTATGGTTATTGATTTTTTAATTGAAAAAATCTATTAAAATCAACATTAGTTTTAGAATAAATTGTTATCAATATAAAATTTCACAATAGTCTAAGTGGGAATCCAGGTTTAAATTTATAAATATATTAACAGAAATAAATTAGATATTGATGATGTAAAAACTATATATTGGTGGAACTTTGACAATTTTGGAGAACAACAAACTCGTTAGTAAAAAGTTTTCTCTAAAATTACTTTAGATAAAGCATTCAAGTCTAAACCTAAATGATAAAATGATCTATACGTTCCACCAATAAATAGTTTTAACCAAAGAAAATGATTTGCGTCCACAATTTATTGATTTTGCATAGTTCAATTTGGTTCTGTACTTATATTTTTTTGTTGCCTTGTCAAAATATATCACCAAATTAATATTTCAATATTACTTGCAATTGGAAATTTTTCTGTACTTATAGTTTAACTATATTGATCGTTGTTTCTTTCTAGTTAAAACTAGTTTTAATATTTATTTTTATTGAACGTTTGATTTGATTAAATATGAAGAAAACTAATTGCATCACTTATTGATAGATATAGATCACTTATATTCAGATTTTATGATTCCAAGATTCAAATTCGGAATTGGCAGATCCGAAATATAATTATATGTATCCCGATCTGCCAATATACATATAGATATCAAATATACAAATAAACATAAATAATTAAATAATATAATGGACTTATAAATATCTGAAATTTCATCCCGAGAAAGAGGATGAAATATTCATTTTTTTGTAAGTCAATGTTTCACCGGCCAAGCAAACTAAAAGCACTTATGTATGATCACTTATATTCAGATAGACACTTCGTGTAATTCAGATTGGTAATTTCCCATTTTTGCAGAATAACATATTGACATTTCGTTTGCCGTCCAAAAAAAAAAAGACTTTTCATTTGTCATGATCTTTCCATAATTTCCATTAGGTTTCTCAATTTCAAACTAAACTCGTAATACAAAATTTTAAAAAACTGTTATTAAGGTTGGTTCCACGATATAAGTACCGTCAAGCGTGGATCCGATAGGGCGGTTCAGGTGATGCAGTCAGGCGTGCATGAATCCTCATAAGATAGGTATAGAATTGTCGGCTGTTGAATCGTCTGTAACATTTCTCGTATTGTAATGGCATAATTATCCAGTGTTAAAAAAAAAAAGGTTGGTTCCAGGATATTCTCCTTGACGTAAAGTTATGAAAAAGTACATGTTGGCAACGTAACGTGCTTTATACAACTATAGTTATGAAGCTAAATATTGTATGTATAAAATGTAAAATGAAAAGTACATATCTCTTCTCTAACCAGAAAAAAAAAAAAAAAATACATCACTTCTTTTTATCTCCTGACTATGATATGAGAACTAACAGTGATTTAACAACTTGAACTTAAAAATTAGTTGAAAATGATGAGATAAAGAAGCTATCTTCCTACCATCAACGACGGGACTGGTAGACACACCTAATCTTCTTACACCCACTGAACTAACAACACCAAATTAATAGTACTATTCAATAGAACAAATACAATTATATACTAATCCCAAACTTATATGGTCACTTATAACTTCTTATGTGATACAGCTTTATTGCACCATTTGATAGTCATGTAACCTCTAACGCAGTAAAACTCAGATAGTCTAATTTTCTTTTACAACAAAATTAAACTGAATAACTCAGATTTTAGGACAAAATGCTCGAACTAAATTTATATGATATCATCTAGGTAAAATTTTTGTTTGTATTTCTAAACCGGTATTTTTTTTTTTTTTTGCAACGAAAGGTTGATTTATTACTTAAGCTTGAAGATAGAAGGATCGAGCAGTCTTACCTAGAAAATCAGACACAACATTTTGAGACCTAGGCACATAAAATATCTTGAAGTCTGGGAAGCAGATCCGCAGCGTCAAGAGCCTCTCCAGTTCCGTCGAAAAGCTTGGCCATTCATGGGGGTTTGTGAGCATCGCTATCAATTCTTTGCTATTCGTCCCAAAGCTCTGACATGGCGAATGTTGAAACATATTCTCCATTGCCCACCGCAGTGTTTCCAGTTCAGAATGCAAAGCCGACTCCATCCTATTGACATTACGCATGCCCATCAGCTAACTATTTCTCATTATATCCTTCCAATCCCAACCACATCCTGAGAATTGATCTGTAGAGGTCCAAGAATCGTCTACCATGCAGATATCTTCTAGGCTTATGACCTAATTTCCAGCATCTATGTTTCCTTGTGAGGGTACAGTTTCTTGCTCATTGGCTTGGAACCAGGCAAGGCACTCACTCTCCGCATACCAGGCTAACTCCAGAGGATCTCTATCAATTCCTCGGAACAACTTGTCGTTCTGAGCCTTCCAAATGTACCATATTAGCCAAGGATAAGGGTCCCTGTCTAATTCTGGCTCCATTATGGCCTTCTTTATCCAAAATAGATAATTCATGTTCGCATTGTGCTCTGCAGAGGGAATAAAGTTGAGCTGGTAGGTATAGATTCTAAAGCCCACACCTGTAATGCAGGTGGGCATTGGAAGATTGCATGTGCAACTGTTTCTTCCGGTTCTCCGCATCGTGGACAAAAGTTGTCGCATCTAATGTGTCTATGGTTCAAAGCACTCGTAACAGCCACATGACCTGTTATAATCTGCCACATAAACGACACATCTTCGTGGGTGCTTTAACCTTCCAGGCATATGCTTGGATTTTTGTAATACTAGGTTCACCCACCAAATCATCATCGTCCTTCATCAATACATTTCGAGCGACCCAATAGCCGGACTTGACTGTGTACTGTCCATTACTTGTATAACTCCAGCAAAGCGTGTCTCTACGATGAGTTGAGCTAATAGTCATGCTCCTTATGAGAGGAATGTCAGCAGCATCAACATAATTCGCCAATCTATCCAAATCCCAAGACTTTGTTTCTTGATTAATAAGATCATTCACTCTCATATTCGGATGCAAAACCGAAGCAGATGAAGACGCTGGCCTCGCTGGGATTGTGGGAATCCAAGGGTCCTCCCATACTTTCACTTCATGGCCTGAGTGTATTTTCTGTCTAACCCCCAGCAACAGTAATTCTCGTGCAGCCGAGATGCTTGTCCACACATACGACGGGCTACTAACAGTGATCTTTCGCAAGGGCGAACTCAAACGATAGTACCGACCTCTCATAACTCGAGCCACTAGGGAATCTGGGTATTGAGCCAATCTCCACAACTGTTTAGCTAACAACGCCATGTTAAACTCATGGATCATTCTGAAGCCAGTTCCCCCTTCCTCTTTGGATAAACATAACTTGTCCCATGTCGACCAGTGTAAACCCCTTTTTGGTGGGTTCGAGCTCCACCAAAACTGTGCAATGGCACTAGCCAAGGCATCACATATCTCCAATGGGAGAAGAAAGCAAGACATTACATAGGTTGGGAGAGCTAACAAGATTGACTTTATCATTACTTCTTTTCCACCATTTGATAACCATCTGCCCGTCCAGCCATTTACTCTATTTCTAAGCTTGTCCTTTAGGAAGGCAAAAAACTTGCATTTGGAACCACTGATATCTTCTGGAATCCCTAAGTAAGTTCCCATCACTGCTTCATTTTGGATTCCAAGTGTATCTTTTATTTATTGCCTGACCTCTTTTCCAATTCTCTTACCAAAGAGTAGAGATGACTTGTCAAAATTAATGCATTGTCCAGAAGCTTGTCCATATTTCTTGACCACTTTCATTACTTCTTCACATTCACGGGGCTCCGCCTTACAAAAGAAAAGGCTATCATCAGTAAAGAGTAGGTGAGATGCCGTCGGACATGGACGCGTGATACGCATCTATGTTATATTCCCTTGATTCTCTGCGTGATTAAGAAGGCTAACAAGCGCTTTCGTGCATAGAATAAAATTGAAAGGGGACGGAGGATCCCCCTGCCGTAGACCTCTCTCCGGGATAATATTCCCTCTTGGCTGTCCATTCATAAGTACCTTGTACTTAACCGATGTTACTCATCGCATTATCCAGGTTATCCAGACTTCTGAGAATCTCATTTTCCTCATGGTGGCCTCAATGAAGGACCATTTCATTCTAGCATACGCCTTGCTCATGTCTGTTTTAATAGCCATCCTCTTATTACGTCCACTCGGTTTTGTTCGTAAAGCATGAAACATTTCCTGGGTGATCATAATATTGTCAGATATCTGTCTCCCAGCAACAAAGGCTGACTAGATTTCTAAACCGGTTTAAGTAATAACTGTTGAGGGAAAAAAATGATGAAGATTTATAAGACTTAAGATCATTAAGTAGGGGTTTCATCTGCCCATGAGGACAGAAATATTTTATTATTATTTATTAAAGTATTTATTTTTCAATTATCACTGGTAAAATTTTATCGCATAACCATAGAAATGTTACTATTAAGGGTCTGACTGGTTATCCCGCCATCACCCGCAAATGTAGTTTTTGCGGTTGGTAGCGGTTGTTGACGTTTTGCAACAATCACAGAAAACGCTATAAACCGGTTCAAATCGCTCTGAATCTCTAAAATCAAAAGCTGGTTCCAGCTAGCGTTTGCGGTTGCGGACGATTGCGGGATGATAAAAAACTATTTTTTCCAAAAAATTATATAAATATAAATATAAAATATTCAATTCAAGATTTTAAATTAAAATAATTGAAATACTAAAATATTTATATTATAAAATTTCCAAAAAAAATATTTTCTTTAATATTTTAAAATTTTAATAGTGCGGTCTTTTCAATAAAAATTTTATATTTATAATGAAAATATGATTTTAATATTATGATAATTATATAAAATATAAATATTATTAATTTATTACTTAACCGCTGTTGTATTTGATGATAAACCTGTCAAAAGTATTCCGCAAACGCAATACTTTTTAACCGTTGAACCAGTCTTATAAATCTCTTACTAACGCTTAAAACCACAATCTTCCGCATCCGCAAATGCCCGCAACCGTAACCGCAATCGTTGTGTAGTAACCAGTCAAGCCTTAAACCGTGACTAATAGAAAAAAATTACGATGAAACCATGTGAAAGCCATGAATAAGTGTAAGCCATAAAAACCCAAGAAAAAATCCATGCCAGAGCCATAAAATTAAAACGTGGATACAAAAAAGCTACGAAGCTTTCATGAAAAGGAGAAAAAGCTACGCTTATTCCACGTAGTGTATGGTGAGTATGCTCTTTTTCCTACCAAGCCATGTTTTGATTGTGGCTTTTTTTTTTTTGTGCCGACAGAGATTGACAAAAGTGAAGAAAGCAATAGTTTTTTTCATGTAAAACCCGTGGCTAGGCTGTGATATTTTAATGCAGCCACAGTAATACAGTGGCTGTATCATGGCTTTAATATATCTGTATCATGGATTTAATATATCAAAGTTCTCCGAGTGAAAATTTCAGCTCATTATTGTATCTCAAAATTTATAAACACAATATGTTTTTCTACTTTGAGTCAAGAGATGAAAGGATTGATCCAGGAAGTAATTGTATTTCTGGAGTTTTTATAGGAGGTATTAACGAATTTATTCAACTTGCGTGTAATCAAGCGGATTACCAAGAACAGAAAACATTATTATGTCCATGTGAGCGATGCAAAAATGTGAAGCAACGAGATGTAAAAGTTGTCTCAAGACATCTATTCTCATATGGTTTTAAGCGGAATTATTATGTCTGTACGAGTCATGTAGAGAAATTCTATGATGTCGGTAAGAGTTCTGGGGTGAATCACTCGACGGGTAAAGATGGAATGTAGGAGAATCCTACTTGGAATGCTCATGAAAATTGTTACCAGGAGATTTCAGAAGTACAAGCAGACATTGCGCCACCCTACATCTAGAACCTATAGAAGAGACAGAGATAGCAAAGCCATATCTTGATAGTGTTTTTGAAGCATTTGAAGCAGCCACTCAACCTCTTTATGAAGGGTGTGGAGATGGAATATCTTAGTTGTCTTTTGCTTCGCGGATGATGAAAGTGAGACATATTATAATTTGACGGAAGCTTGTGTAGATGAGATACCAGAACTATTTAAAAATATGCTTCTACAGCCGAATAAATCCCCATCAACATATTACGAGATAAAAAAATGACACGAAGGCTTAGGTTCCCCGTACAGAAGATTGATGTTTGCGTGAAGAATTTAAATGTTATTTTGGAAGGGATACGATGTGAAGTTGGTCAATTGTCGGTTTTGTGGAGAAGATCGCTATTACCCAAACAATGAAAAAGGGAAAAACATACCAAAGCAGCGAATGTTTTACATGCCGATTATAAATCGTCTGAAATGTCTATACCAACTCGACGCGACAGCTTCTAATATGGTGAAAAATCTAATATAATGACATATTTTTAATATCATAATTAAAATATTGATGCGTTGAGGATGTTTGAAGAATTTATAACGCTAAGTATTAATATTACTCCAACTGCAATGCAAAAAGCGAGAGACACCAGGTTTGCAGAGTGGTGCAAAGACTTTGTGAGCCTTGCTGTATTTATATCACTAAGTTCTAAAATTTAAATAGTAAACTTGTAATTTATAACAATGTTATTGTATTACAGATTAATGATGCCACTGAGTATTACATGTTTCCTATGTGGATGTTAGATTTTGTACAAGGTCCTAAGCGTAGTTAAAGGTCTTGGCCAATATACCACACATGAGATAAACTTTTCACACCCATAACCACAGTCAAAATAGGAAAACTCAGTATTATGGTGTTTGTATCCCTGGAACCAATGATACAGACTACTATGGCCTCGTTCAGGAGATCGTGATGGTAGAGTTTCATGGTGATGTTGGCTTGAAAATCATGCTTTTCAAATTTTCGTGGTATGACACCATGGAAAATCGTGGTATGAGAAGACATTTGTCTGGTCTAGTTGATGTCTCACCAAGCAGACAATATGCAAAACATGATCTTTTTGTATTACCAAGTAAGTAAAAAATAAATATATACATATATATATATGTATATATATATATATATTTTAGATTTAAAACTATGAGGTTATTGTATAATGAAACATATAACTGTGATCAAGCATTTTTATTCCTTATCCACGGATACGTCGATATTCAACCAATGAGTGGTGGGCATGTGCAAAAACTTTTTCTTGGGGAATCCGAGAAACTTCAGAAATTTCTTTGACTGCATAGCAAGATGATAGACGTGATTAAGTTGCTGAAAGTTCATTGTTACGGGTGGAGTCACATGTTGTTGATTATGTGTCTGATTGTGATATTGCCCCGGTAAATCCGCCAAACAATTAGTATGTATCAGATGCTGAGCTTGAAGGATCAGATGGTGATTCGGATAGTGATTCGAGATAGTCAAATATATTCTTAGATTGTAATATATATTGTAAGGATGTAAAATATGTTCTAAAACTGTATAATATGCTGTAAAATTATTAAATATGTTATAATGATGTAAAATATGTTGTATGAATGTAAAAAAATGTTGTGAGATTGTTAAAAATGTTATTTGATGTAATATATATATTGTGTATGATTTGGAATATGTATGAAGGATGAGAAATTTATTTGTTGTATGAGTGTAGGTTGAAGGATAAGAGTAAGGGTTATAGTTTAGGGATTAGAAGTTTGTTTTGATTTAGTAAGTTAAACATAGCCACGATAAGTTTGTTGTATTTTCATGTCTATTTTTGTGGCTTTGTGGGTTTGCCTCCACCAATTTTGGTTTGGTCTCCAGTTGTCCCATTTCGCGGCTGATATTAAGGCTTAGCCATGAATAATTTCGTGGGCTTATTGTGGTTATGAAGAAATTTTGTAAAACCAATCGGTTTTGGCTCCAATTTTTTTTCATTTCGCGGTTATTGAAAATTAAGCCACATTTATGCTACGGACTGATCGTGGCTTCTTCGAAAAGCTTATTATATTGGTTTCTTCTTTTATTTAGAGTTTTTTATTTAGGATTTTTTATTTAGAGGTTTTTGTCTCTGTCTTCTTGAAATTTTATATTATATGTTCTTGTTGCATGTTCGTTAATTCGATTTGTTTTTGTCTCTGTCTCTTTTTTCGTTAGGGTTTTGATTCGGTTTTGTCTCAATCTCTCTTGATATATCGTTTTGTCTCTGTCTCTTTTTTTGTTTAGGGTTTTAATTCGAGTTTGTCTCAGTGTCAGTGGGTATCCAGTTTTGTCTCTCTCTCTCTCTCTTTTTCCTTTAGGGTTTTGATTCAGTTTTGTCTCTGTCTTTTTTATTGCGGTTTTGTCTATGTCTCTCTTATTTCGTTTGTTTTCTCTGTCTCTCTTATTTAGATTTTGTCTCTGTCTCAGTTATCTTTATTTTTCTTTGGTTGTGAACAGATGAACTCAACAAGAGTACCAAGGATAACTGCTTCATCTCCTCCCATGCCTCCTGGTGCCACGGGAGTGGCTACAAGCCATACTACTTCATCATCCCAATCCAATAGCTATCCACAATTATCTCTCAATGCCATGTTCAACTCCCTTGCTAGACTATCCCAGCCACATATTCATCCAGATAAACTCAATGGAGTTCTATGGTAAGCTTAGAATTTATTAATATTTATCTTCTTGTTCAACTTAGGATGTGAGGTACATTAGGATTATCTCTGATTTTTGGTAAGCTTAGAATCGATTAGGATTGATTATTATTCATATTGTTCATTAACTTACAATGTGAAGTAGATTATGATTGATTAATATTTATGATATTGTTTTTCGCTTATGTTTGTTATAAGTTTATGATTAACCATCTCTGATGTTTGTAATATGTGTAGGTTTTCTATTGACCCATCCGTGCACGCTTTCATTCGTGCAACATGGCAAGAATATTACATGGGACCTTGGAAGAGTTGGAGGTCTGTTCCTGAAGAAAGGAGGGAATCATGGTGGCAGACGTTTGTTGTAAGTTATTTACACATGTATATATGCCTCTAAATTTTTTCTTGTTTATTCCTAATTGTACTATTTTTCTTTTGAAGTAAAATTTCTATTGGAAGCCTCAGTTTAATGACTCGTTTATGCCATGTGGAAGAAGGAAACATGGAAATCAATTGGTGAAAGGATTACCACAAAGAAGAGGAAGAACAAGCATCCAAATTATATCAACGAAGAGGACTGGACTACCCTTATGGAGTATTGGGCGACAGATGCAGCCAAGAAGAAAAGTATAAAAGCTGCTGCAAGCCGCAAGTTAGACCCGGTGGGTAAAAGAGAACACAAGCATAATGCAGGACCTTGTGATTTTGCAAGGCATGAATATATCATGGTATTGTCTTATGTCTTTATCTTTTAAACATTTTTCTAACTCTAATTTATTTTTCTCTGTCTTTACAGAATGTTCACAATGGTGAACCTCTAAGATCTTGTCAGGAGGATACACACACGCAAGGATGGGACTTTTGTGGACTATCATGCTGAAAGAACTGGTTACACAAGCTAAGATGGAAGCCACACAGCTCTTTAACACTGAAGGATCACCACAAAGTCCATCAGCATCATCATGTCCTTCTCACCTCTTGTTAAACCAAGCTTATCTGTAGGTATGTTTTAAATCTTTTATGTGTTTGTGTTATGTTTCATTTGATTATGTTTTGTGATTCGTAAGTGTATTCTTAATATTTTTGTTGTTTGTGGAATTGGAATTATGAGTAAATAGATAGAAAAATATTTTAGAATGTTGTTTGTGGAGTTAGAATTAGGAGTGAAGTGGTCAAATAAATTCTTAGAATGTTGTTTGTGAAGTTGGGTTTTCACTGAATCTCCTCTATACGTTTTCTCTTTCGTATATCATCTCGGTTTTCTTTTGCGTTCTAGTTCATCTCTGATAGATTCTTCAGTCCGCTGACCAGTGTAAATTTTTGTTTAAAAAAATAAATTTGATTAAAAATATTTAAGATTATTTCATAGATTTTCTCAGATTTAAAAAAAATAAAATAACCAAAATTGTATAATACATATTCTAAATCAGATAGAACACATACTAAAAGTTATAATACAAATTATAATTTTTTTAGAATATATGATAAAGGTAAGAACAAAATATTTTATCTGGGATAGATGATATAATTTAGAATAGAACAAAGGCAAACATTTTCTATTTTTTTTTCTACAATGAAATAAAAACCTAAAATATATACAATATTGTATGTTAGAAATAATAAAGTATTTTGGTTAGAACTGAAGCATACGTATTTTATATTGAGATAGATCATAGATATAAGTTTAGAATACGAATACTAAAGTTTATAAAACATTGAAAGCAAGTTAGAATGTATATTGTATCCTTGTAAAAGAGTTATAAATACATTCTAACAAATTTAGATCAATAAATCCAAATCTATTTTGAAAATTAATTTTTTTATATCAAAACATATAAAATATTTTCATGAATGTACTATTTTTTTTATCTTTTTCTATATTTTGTATCAATTTTAATAATTATTTTAATTATTATGAGCGTATTTATGTCTAAAATTGAATAATTATTGCAAAGGTCCAAAAGGACAAAAATATTTTCAATATGGTCCATCTTCTCAATTTCTCTTTTTTGTTATCTTATTAAATTTTCAGTGGCATAAAAATGTAAATAACTTATAAGTTTGAGGGATGTTTTATAATGGTATTTCTGTTTTAATAAAGTAGATAAAAAGAGTTTCTGTTTGTGCAACTAAATAAAAAGAATTCTAAATAATAAAAAATACATATTTGTAAAAAGGTGAAAAGAAACAAATAAAGGGCAAAGAAACCAGGACAGCTTTTTATATACGTTGATTTCTCCCGATCTCTCTCTCTCTCTCTTTCTCTGTATGAGTTAATCGTACAAACAAAATCAGTTCAAGAATTAGGGTTCTCAGGACAAAACCGTTTCTCGCTCTCCGTCTTTGATCAAGAATATGCAAGAACCACCGTTAGGTATGATCGGAGCCACGGTAGGGGGAGGAGGTGACGGAGACGCAGCCATGGTGGCTGAGCAGAATAGACAAATGAAAGGTGAGATAGCGACACATCCCATGTACGAGCAACTATTGGCCGCACACGTAGCATGTCTGAGAGTGGCGACTCCGATCGATCAGCTTCCGATCATTGAAGCTCAGCTCTCTCACTCTCATCATCTTCTCCGATCTTATGCTTCGACAGCAGTTGGATTCTCGCATCATGATCGTCATGAGCTCGACAATTTCTTGGTACGTTGTACTAGTTCTTGTAGAAATTAGTCTTTTACTTGATTACTTGTTTTGTTCTTTGTTTTTGATTATAAGATTGATTTAAAATGGAGCAAGAATGATTGATGAAGTTCTTTTGCAAAAAAAAAAAAAAAAAAGAAAAAAAAGAAAGATGAATGAAGTTATACTTTTTCTTAGTTATTCTTGTTTGAAAATGTTGTTCAAGAAATAAATGATTAGTGTTTACTTTTACAACCGTTTTGTGAAATTCAAGATATAAACTTTGTTAATTTCCATGGAAAAATTTGTGTGGTCATAAACTTTCTTAATGATTGCTAGTGAATAACTATGAGTGAATTTATAAACTTACAAATTTCAAATCAAGTGTGGCATTGTTTTTAAAGTAAACCATGTTTGTCAATTATTTGTGTGGTTTGTTTTACAAGATCATTGTGAAATTAATCTGAAATATGTGAAGGATGTTATAAAAAAATAGATGTAAACTTTGTCAATTTCCATGGAAATTTGTGTATCTTCAAAAAAATTTCACATATATTATACACGCACACATAGGCATGTATGTAGAATTGGCTTTAGTTAAATGGCGTCATGATTATATTCTAAGTTCTTTAGAGTTACAAGTCAATGTAAACTGTAATCTTTGTAAATTTAAATCATCTATTAATTTTTTATTATTATTCATGTTAGTCTGAAGCTGGTTATTTCTACCCCATACTAAATTTTATAACTGCATTAAAGTGGAATTGATATCTCAACTGCAGTTTTGGACGTAACTTGTGGTTGTTAAAATTTGAATTTATATCTGTTTTATTAAAAACGGGTAGAAAACAGGACTAATAATGACTTAAATGCTTAAAACACACCATACCAGATGCACCTATTTATATGTGTGTATACATATATAAGGAAATGTTTATTACACGTAAGTGAATTGAATATTTATATTGATGTATATATGTTGGTACAAATAATAATAATAAAATTGAATACAGGCACAATATGTTATGGTGTTGTGTAGCTTCAAAGAACAACTTCAACAACACGTGAGGGTTCATGCCGTCGAAGCTGTGATGGCTTGCCGTGAAATTGAGAACAACCTCCACTCTCTCACAGGTATTTTCTCCTACATTTTCTATTTATTTATGTAAAATAACAAGAAACTTTATCAAGTTTAACCTTTTTGAAACTTATTTGTATATATGAGGATCAGAATATTAAGAATAAGACTTTTTAATATCGTATATTTGTTGTAAATCTCCTAGATATATGATTACAAAATATTAGAAACCATATACGATATATCGTATATTGTTGTCAAAAAAATGATACATAATATATTATATAAAGCTATACCCAAGGGTTCCAAATACAGTAATAACTCATGAGACTAATCTTCTGTGGAAAATATGTTATTGTAGTACAAATAATTGATTAGGCATCTAAAGGTTCTTGCTTATCGTACCAGATATGAACAGCCGGCTGGTAAACATAAAACTTATATGTAATGTCTGAACTGGGAGATGATCATGAAGAATATTTAGCTTTCACAATTAGATATAAGATATATACTTAATTTTTTCTTAACCTTTATGATTATTTTAAAGATGTTAATGTTTCAAGTGACGATACATCTAAAGTCTTGGAGATAAAGGCATTAGAATCATTCAACTTTTCCTTTAGAGGATAAAAATAAAGAACACAAACTACGGAGTACTTTTGTTGAACCGCAGTTTTGGGAACAGTATGTCACATTTCCACGTAGTTAGTCTATTATGTGTGTGTAGATATTTCAACATGCACAACCATCCAAATAATCAAAATTTTAATATACACAAACATTTACATGTATACAAACATTGATGATGTAGCTTGTTTTTAAGTAAAAGTGTTTTTGGTCTTAATCCATCTAAATCTTTTTTAAATTAAATCAAATCCACCCATCTAAATCAAGTAGTAATTGGAGTGACATTTCGTCTGAGCTTTATCTATTCCCATAGGAGCGACATTAGGAGAAGGGTCCGGTGCAACAATGTCTGAGGACGAGGAAGATCTCCACATGGATTTCTCATCAGATAGTCCCGGCGTTGATTTTAGCGGCGGCCATGATATGACCGGATTTGGTCCATTGCTTCCGACTGAATCTGAAAGATCTCTTATGGAAAGAGTCAGACAAGAACTTAAACTCGAACTCAAACAGGTAAACTATATATGTATATGTTATGATTCATTACAGTCGTATGTTTATATTATCTAATTTTATTTATTTTTGTTCTTCTAGTTAAATTTGGCTTTGTTTCGTTTTGTTCGATTACAGGGTTTTAAATCGAGAATTGAAGATGTAAGAGAAGAGATAATGAGGAAAAGAAGGGCTGGGAAATTGCCTGGAGACACAACCACTGTCTTGAAAAATTGGTGGCAACAGCATTGCAAATGGCCTTACCCTACTGTAAGTACCATACATCTTTTTTTTGTATTTGAACGAAACCAACACACATTTTGGGTCCAAGATATTCATTTTTGTGACAAATGTTTTTAATTTAATACACCAAAATCCACACAGTTTTTTTTGTTTCATTTTTAAAATTCGTATATGCATCAACATAATAATAGAAAACAGAGAATGGGTATATAATGTAAAAAATTGTAGTTTTCATTGTTAAAATTCTTATATGCATCAACATAATAACAGAAAATAGAGATTGAGTCATTAACAACAACAAAGTATATAATGTAAAAAGAACGATGCGATTTGAACAGGAAGACGACAAAGCAAAATTGGTGGAGGAGACAGGATTACAGTTGAAGCAAATCAACAATTGGTTCATTAATCAACGTAAGAGGAACTGGCACAACAACTCTCATTCCCTCACTTCCTTGAAGTCCAAGCGCAAACACTAATCTCTTCTCACAAATTAGTATATAATTGCCACTATATTTTCATATACGTACTAATTACATTGCCAATATATGCAGTTCATGAATTTGGTAATAATGAAGTGTGATCATTAATCATATACTTACTTGGCTTATTTTACATCTCAACCACTAAATGGTTTGTGCTTTGAGTGATTTACTTGTTACTAGATTGTGTGGTTCATTTTTTTTCTTACTACGATTCATAATAACTGGGATCACTCGTCACTTCCTTAAACTCAAAGCAAAACACTAATCTCTCCTTACTAATTAGTATATAATTTTATTTTGGAAACTTAATTATTAGTGTGTAATTGCCACCCGTATGTGTTCGAAAAAATTGTGGAGAAAAAGGAGGATAGTAGTAGATTGTTTGAGGAACATGTCTTCAGTTTTTTTTTAAATGAAAACATGAATTACTTTGCAGAATTTAATTGGTTAAATGACTTGTGCTTTATATTTTTTTTTTTTTTGAGAACTTGTGCTTGATAGAGAGGGCAAAACCCACCTGTATTAACACATCACATTCTCAGATCTTAAAATTTTGCATAACAATTACAGGACATGGTGTGCACATATGCATGTAACCATAGGAATTAAGAGTGACAACAAATAATCAAACAAAGAGATCATCATACACAACAGTCTCTTTTTTATTCTATTTATGTAGAATTTGGAAACAAAATCTCGTAAGCATATCAATAGAGAGAGTTATAAGTACAGCAAGTAGCAACAATGGAGCCAATGCAGATGACAAGTGATGGTAGAAGAGTTGCATTCAAGAGATGGTTTCTTCCCAAGTATCCTCCCAATGTTATGGTTACATCAGCCACAACCCTAGCCAATGTTCCAGCTTCCGTAGACAGCAATCCTCCGTTGTAAGTTCCTTTTGATAGCCTCGATGACATTACCCTCGATAACAAGGATAGATTCACACCTATATAAGACAAAACAAAAGACGTTAGAAACAGTTGGTTCCTAAAGAAAACAGAGTTTCGTTTACTTAAATATAATACCTTCGAGTACTTCAGCAGCTACGAACATTACTAGACCAGAGATCACGTATTGGGGTACGGTGTACGGAACAAACAAGTTAAAACTGAAGAGAATCCCAATAAAGACAATGATCTCAGATGCCAAAAGGATTTGCCTGCAATAGAGATGAACGCATATCAATCACCAACAAGCATGAAAAAAGCATCTAACGTTTCAGTTTGAGCTCATGGTTCAAAGATTACCTGTCTTCAAACATGTTGCTGATGTAACTTCCAACAAGAATGTTGATAGGTAGCACCGTGAGGCCAAGGCACGCCAAGAATATGGCAACAGAGCTTGTTGTCCAACCAAAATAGTATGAAGTAACCACACTAGATTCGGATAGTAATATCTCCATTGCGTATTTGAGCATGAAGTAGATCAACAGTTGAACCTGACACGACCAAAACCGCACAACAGAGCTTTCAATAAGATAAAACTTCTAGACATAGGACCAAGTCCATGTCATGTTACAAGAAGCTAACCTTAACAGATGGAGTAAGAAGACGGTATGCATCACCAAATGAGTTTGCAGCTCTGCGAGAATCTTCTGCAGATTCTTCACTCTCATCGCAGTCATCTTCATCTTCCAGCTTGAGTCCTGAAGTAATCAGCAAGGGTTTTCGAAGACCTTCCTCCACGACTCTACCATTATCTTCTCTATCTGTCACTGCACCATTCAAGAGAGTCCAATCAAAACTCGTTTCAATTAGTAAAGAAACAGTTTTGCTATTAAAAATCTACAAAAGCGGATTACTTGAAGTTGTTTCATTCCGATTGCTTCCTTCTTGTTCCTCTTGCTCCTCTGTATCACGCAACGGCTCCTTGAAAGAAATGCATAGCCATACCAAATAGAACAGCCAAGCCACAGCCATAACCCACCCAGGCAAAGTAGACTGGTTAAATGTCAGATTGTAGATCTTGAACTTGATCTGGAGTAAACCAGCGAGTGCAGGACCACAAGCCATTCCAAGAGCACTAGCACTCACAAAACCTGCTGATGCCTGCATTCGGATTCTTAAAGGCACACAATCACTGATGTATCTCCTGTTCACAGCTCTTGCTGATCCAAGCCTGCACATTTTAAAAGGTTATAGCAGCTTGAAGATAAGGTTTCCTCTTCAGGAACTTTAAGGTTTGAACTTACCCACAACAGAGACGACCAAGTAAGAGAAGCGTAATGGAATTGGCATCATA
This sequence comes from Eruca vesicaria subsp. sativa, assembly GCA_932364175.1. Classification (NCBI taxonomy): domain Eukaryota; kingdom Viridiplantae; phylum Streptophyta; class Magnoliopsida; order Brassicales; family Brassicaceae; genus Eruca; species Eruca vesicaria. The sequence goes on from CAKOAT010076266.1 coordinate 450,438, forward strand.
AGCCAACGCATACATTAAGTTCCCTATAAAGAGAGCAATGCTACTAAACACAAGAGGTTTGAAGTAAGATCTGTTGGACCAAGCGCTGAAATAAACCGACGAGAAGACTTGAGCCACGGCCATAGATCCAATGACAACACCACAAACCGTAGCAGCAGCTCCAAGGCTCATCGAATAGTCATCTGCTGTAGGGACGATGATATATGTGTTGACCATGTACAAAAACGTGTTTCCTAAATTCAGGAGCAACGAGTTAAAATGGTAAGTCCGTTCATCGATGGTGTCCTCTGAAGGAGTCTGCAAATCATCTTGCATGATAAGAGCATGCTGTGCCAAGAAGTTGAGGAAACTCGTTGAGTTTGTTAGCTTGTCCACTGCTGTCTTTATTGCCTCAACCACTGGATCCTGCGGAGTTTTAACCAAATAAGAAGAAAGAATAGTTTACGAGAATTGATGTGTCATATTTAAAATGTATTTACCTGGAGAGGAAGCACAGGTTGGTCGTAAATTGAATAAAAACTTCCTTCGTGTTCTTGAAGCTCATGGAGATTGCGGGATATTGCCCCAACAACAGCTCCTACACCCTATAAATTACCACAGACAGAACATTCAAGACTCCTAACAACAAGTGCCTATAGATGAAACCAGTGAAAGAGTTGTAAAGAACTTTGTATTTACCACGTGCTTAAAGACTTGCTGAAGCTGTGAGTAAGGATGGTTGGCACGGGTTTTCACGTAGTAGTCAGCGAATCTATAGCCAAAACGTTTGTCAAATTTCTTAAGTATCTTGCGAAGACCAATGGCGTTCAACTCAACGAACACCAGAAGCTGTAGAAGATCTTTTCCAACATCTCTGTAGGATTCTCGTAGCGTGACAATTTTTGATATGTCAGGCTGTGCAAGTATAGCATCATGCGTTTCCCTCAGTGTGGCTAGTCGCCCTGCAAGCAGCCCTTGTTGTTCCAACATGAAAAGGACAGTTTTCTCAATCTGCACAATATAAAAGAGTTCCATCTAATCATCAAAATGGTAAACGTTTCATCTAATAAACAGAAACAATGATAAACACAGGAGTGCGGCTACTTTTATGAAGCCATACTAAACCTTATTATAGATGCACGCAAGAATAACTAATGAAAGAAATTTATTTTGACAGTTTGTGTGTAACAATAACATACCTGAGTATCGAGCATCCTTGAGAAATCTTTCAGAACATGGCGAGGATGTTGAGATCCGCCTCGTATCTGTTCAGCATATTGCTTCACCTTCTTTTTCATCAACTTGTAATTGATGTAATAGCTACACAGGAATTATCAAAACGTCATTAGCAACCAAAATCAGATGATCAGATCATAAACTAAAGGCTTAATATATGGCTGTAACCGAGATGTCATACCCTCTCCATTCTTCAATTTGTTTCCGCTGCAGATATTTCCCAAAAGCCACCATCTTTTTATCTCAAAAAGCAGAGAGCAAACTTGTGTTAAGAGCCTGAGAAGAATGTGGAGATTAGAACACACCCTGATATCACTTATATAAAGATTTTGCATTTTGTCAACTTGAGGAAAACAAAAAAGAATTGGTGTGTGGCATACCGAAAATGAATTTTATACAATACATAATAATATTATTCAAGTCAATATCATTCCAGAACAGTTTTTTTTTTTTTAAATCCTAAAGTAGAAAGGAGAGAGACGAACAGATCTAAGAACATTGTTGACACATTCAAAGCTCTTCAAAACTTAATTTAGACTGAGATTTCAATCAACCAATCCACACAAAAAAAAAAAAAACTACTCAGTGGAGCTAGTGAACCGATTACTCACAAACAGAGCTACATAAGTAGATTTCAAGAGAGATAGCCACAACGCAGATTCAGGGGGTTAACGCAAAACCAGTCTAGGAAATGAAAGAAAGAGTCGAGGAAAAAAAGAGCAGGTAGCATCTAAAAAGAGCAGAACCTCAAAATGGGTTGTGAATTGCTGCGCATCTGGTTAGTGCTGAAGCACAATATTGAAACCAAAACACGAAAATTTCCAAATAACCTTTTCTTCAAATATACATATAAGAGCCAGCTGGTTATCTCTACGAAACCATGTGCTCAGATGATACAGTCACGTAGAAACCACGGAAGACAATAAAGTACTACTAAATCAAATCAAAAATTGTGAAGAAACAATCAAAATTCAGCTTATTCATACTTTTTCACAGCACAAAAGTCAGCTTAAAACTCTTGCATTACAATTCAGAAAGATGGTTTGCTCTATAACAAACAAGCCTAAGCAGAGATCTTGATTTAATTATAAAAATAAACTCACAAATGTATATATTTAATTATATAAAAAAAAAAATCACAAATGTTTTTTTTCTTACCTGTATCTATCTTCCTTCTTTCTTCAATACAAAAGCTGATGTCTTCCTTGAGATCTTATAGAGCTTTAAATATCTGGAAATAGATTAAAAATAGTGAGCAAAATGGATCAGAACACTCGAGCTTAGCATGAAGGCCTACTACACCTTTTTTTTTTTTTTGAGCAAGGCCTACTACTACTACACAATATATATAAAAATAGATGGCAGTGGAGTCAATGATAAAATGATTTATAAAGCAGCAGCAGCAGCCAAACTTTGCTTTAAGTAGGCACACCAATTGTTTTTTTTCTTGTTCCGGAATATTCCACATATCATAAACGCCAAAAAAGTCTAAAATGGAGTCACATCGAACCTTTAGATTCTATGTTTTTGTTCCTTATCTAATAATGCTTACGATGTTTTGTAAGCAATGAAACGAAAAGAATGAAAGAACAAAAACATTCAATACCTTTATATAGATGACCATCAACGGAGGAATAAGCCTGAAAGAAAGAAAAAACAAATCTTGATGAAAAAGGTCGTTTCTTTATGTGTTAAATCGACGTAAAGATCTGAGAAAATCAAATACCAAAAGGATGGGTTTTTTGAATCTTAACGAACCCAGAAAAAAGCTTTCGACTTTTGTAATGGAAACCAGAAACGGCGGAGGAATCGGTGAAGATAAGAACAAGAGAGAGCGAGTTTCGGACTAAATAAATGCGATTCAACAATTTTGCATTTACTGATGAGACCCAATCATTGAAGAGAAATCAAATCATGTGGTGCCGAAAGTACTAATGAGACACGTTTTTATGTAAAAGTGGGGCTTTTACGTTATTAAGTGAAACTTCCAGGGTGGGGTTCACTGGATTAGCGGCTGAAAACCTTTTGGGACAAAATGAAATTAAGAAGTTAGAATGGCCACCTATGTAAAAACTATTAATGTATCGTTGTGCTGATATTCTGTCTTGTGACTGTTGTCGTTACAGATTTGCATGATTTTTTAGCTAACCATGTTCAATCCCAACGATACATTTTTTCTTTTCAAAAAGAAAACATAAAGTATTCACAAAATATTATTATTTATTCATAAATATTTACAAATATTCATTTATTTTTTAGATATTTAGTTTTCGGATATCTTTATTTTTTTTGAAGTAATACAATTGAAAATTAAATAAGAAGTAAATCATAAATATTTTTAAAAATTTGCTGGTATTTGCTCTTTGCCCACCGCTATACTCCTATGTGTCGATGTGTCCCTAATCAATTTGTCTTTTCATTTTATTATAGTATATTGTAAATTTGTTATGGACAAGTCATGGACTCATAATATGTGTCTGTATTCAATTTGTATCCGTTAACTTTTTATAAACTGGTGGAAGTAAAAGAAAGCGACACAATTTTAGTTGAAGATTTTAGCCCACTACACCATTTAATTCGCAGAACAAATAAATTTCCAAATTATTTAATTCTGATCGATGTCGATAGCAGTTTTTCAACTTGATGAACGATAGAACAACATACAGTAATTTTAACATCACTTTTACACTTGCATGGTGTAAGTTTTTCTTCTGGTCTACATATAAGTAAATAAAGAAGCTGATACTCTTCTCTTTTTAAAGCGCATATATTACTTGCACTTCAAGAAGCATTTTTCACAAATACCAGTCATTATTGTGTTTGCTTTTGATTTGTCATCGCTGTTAAAGCTTATCATTGGATTTGCTAAGGTTCCTCGACAGCAGAGAAGAGAACAAAAACTTTTAGCTAATGTCTAATGACATTATGGGTTCATGACATGTGTCTCCATCGTATTTCAAGCCAAACTTTACTTTCCACCCTTTATTATATAAAGAGTGGAGAAAAACGCTAGAGAAACGAAAATCATCTAAAGTAATCACATATCCATAACAAGAGCAAGTGCAATTGTGGACCTGTGTAAAGAGAGTATGAAAATGCAACTCTCTAGAAGCTAAATGCGATCTCTAGAATCTGAATCATCATACATTTTTTTGAGGGTTAATTATCATATAATATTTTCTCTGTTCCTAAAAGATAGATTTTCTAATGTATTTAAATATATTAAGAAAACACATTAAATCATTATCGTTTTCAGTAATTTTTAATAACTTTTAGCCAATAGTAATCTAATAAAACCAATTAATTTTTTTGAAACTTGTAATTTTCTCATAGAAAACATAGAATATACATCTTTTTGAAACAAAATATTTTTTCAGAATATGGATCTTTTAGGAATAGAGGGAGTATAATTAGGCCTGGGCATCCGGGTCTTCGGGTCGGGTTCGGGGCGGGTCCTGTCGGGTCCGGGTCTTTCGGGTTTTGGAAATTTAGACCCATATGGGTACCTATGATTTTCGGGTCGGTTCCGGGTCGGGTCTTGCCGGGTCCGGGTCGGTTTGGGTCTATAATTCCAATACCTGTAAAATACCCGTAATTTTCGGATCCATATCGGGTCCGGGTATTTAGAATCTAAAAACTACATAACATGTCCAAACTCACTCAAATTCAGTCAATATTTTTCATATATATCTAAAATTTTATAGAATGACTTAAATTAAACTATTAATAATTAAAGAAAACATTTTTAAACTCTAAATTTTACATTTTCAAAACTTTATATTACTTAAAAATGTTACAAATAATAATAAATATTGTTAACAAAAGATATTTCAACTAAATTATAAAATAGTACAGATATATAAAACATAACACAAAAATAATAGTTTTGGATATAGATGTTTATAAGTCGGGTATAAATCGGTTCTTATCGGGTCGGGTCTATTCGGGTCGGGTTTTTTCGGGTCCGGGTCTATTCGGATCGGTTCTTTTCGGGTCCGGGTCTATTCGGGTAAAAGAAATTTAGACCCAACAGGTACTTATAAATTTTCGGGTCGGGTTCGGGTCGGTATTTTCGGGTCGGTTCCGGTTCGGGTCCGGGTAAAATGCCTAGGCCTAAGTATAATGTTTGCTGAGATGGCATCCACTATTCTATTATTCTATGCAGTGAAATGTTAATTTCTTCTGATATAAATTACGAAATTATCTAATGATTTAGAAACATAGCAAAAAAAAATATATATAGCAAGTTAGACGTGTTTGATTTCTAAACGAGTTGCTGACTTACATCAAAACTAAATTTCCATAATATTTTTTGAGTAAATTTGCTCAAAATACTAAAAGAGGTTGAATACCATTATTTTGGGGGAAAAGATTGATGATGGAGGGAATAAAAATGGGGGGAAATAGAGTAGGGAATGCAAATAGGATAAATATGGTGTGTAGGGAGTGCAAATTCTCATATTTTTTCAGGATATAATGATTTAATGCATCCCCTATACATTAAAAGAGAAGTCACTTTGACACGTGGCACTCACACGGCCCTTCTCAGAAGAATTCTAGCGATTCTATTGGGTGGCTTTTTACAATTTATTTTTTTGATTTATTTTTACCATCGACACTACTAAAAAGGAAATCCATTTAAATACTTACCTTTTGTGTTTTCTCGATTCAAAGAACATCCTTTGCGATCTTTTCTCTGTTTAATTCATTAAATACTCATTAAATATTTTAGATGTCAGAGAAACAAAATTAATTGACAAGATATTTTCACTTTTAAAATCATGCGTTTAAAACAAAATTAATTGATAAGATATTTTCTCTCTAAAACCAATATTTTCTCACGAGATGTTCTCCTTTAGCTTTATCAACAAGATATTCCAAAAATAATATTACCTTAAAAGTATAAGATATATTGAGAATTTATTAGAGAATATGTTACTTCTTAGCTTATCATGCAAGCTAAATCATTGAGAAACGTCCATCAATTTACTATAAATAAGACATTCACAGTAGAAGAAATGAAATCATTGAACTTTGTATTCTGAACTTTTTATGTTAATAATGTTCTGAATTTGCTTTTCTTCTTATTTTAAAACGTTAAGCTTTTATATTTCATGAGAGCTGATTTTTCCTTTGGTTTATATGCAGATATCCTATTATGACGATTTCTCCACTGAAGCTATATATGATTTGATTGTACACCTCTTTGATATATCATTTCGATAAAATCTTTGTTCCTCAATCTGGTAAAAAAAATTCTCTATTTAATAACATCTCTCAGCTATATCATCTCGTGAATAGATTGAGAGCTGGTTTTTCTTTTCGTTTATATGCAGATATCCTATTATGACGATTTCCCCACTGAAGCTATATATGATTTGATTGTACACCTCTTTGATATATCATTTCGATAACATCTTTGTTCCTCAATCTGGTAAAAAAAATTCTCTATTTGATTACATCTCTCAGCTATATCATCTCGTGAATAGATTGAGAGCTGATTTTTCTTTTGGTTTATATGCAGATATCCTATTATGATGATTTCTCCACTGAAGCTATATATGATTTGATTGTACACCTCTTTAATATATCATTTCGATAACATCTTTGCTCCTCAATCTGGTAAAAAAAATTCTCTATTTGATAACATCTCTCAGCTATATCATTTCAATAGCATCTTTTTGTGCTGCCAATACTTTTTTTTTGATTAGTAGATTTATATTATCAATTAGAATTATAAGCTTATATATACATATATATTTCTTTGGTTTGCTGATTGTGATTTTGTTTTATGATATTTTTAATTAAAATTGATATATTTTTTTTGGTTTGCAATTATATGATCTTTTTAATTAAAATTAAATATATATAGTAATATTTATTAATGAAAAATTTATATCAACTACTTTTTATATTTATTCTTTCCTTATTATATATCATTTAATATTTAAATATCTATATTTTAAATGTAATTTACCTTAATGTTTTTAGTTTATTAATAATCTACCTTATTTTGAACACATATTACTTGTGCAACTTCAAATTATATTTATTGCATTGTTTTAATACAATTTACCTTAATGTTTCTAATTTGTTAATTCGTCTTTATAAACTTATTTTGAACACATATTACTTGTGCAACTTCAAATCATATTTATTACATTGTTTTAATGCAATTTACCTTAATGTTTCTAATTTGTTAATTCGTTTTTAAAAACTTACCTTATTTTGAATATGATTTAATTGCACAAGTTTATAACATATTAA
>CAKOAT010076266.1:458019-508327 GCA_932364175.1 Eruca vesicaria subsp. sativa
ATTTGTTTTTTCTATTAACAGATAAATAACACAGACGAAAGACCTGTTGTAGTTAACTACAAACCATTTTTCAGTTTGTTTCAATAGCGATATGCAAATTTAATATTATTTTTGTCTCAATAAAATTTAGAAATCTATTAAATTATTTTATATTGTACAGTTGCTAACAAAATTTGAAAATTTTTTGCAGGTTTCTATGGGATATTTTTAATTCATAACTGTTCTTCCTATTTTATATTACTTATGGGTTATATTTAAAAATTTTATTACATTTTCTTTGCAGGTTTCTATGGGATTGTGTTATATATTTCTATAGATTTACAATATATCAAAATCAAAACTATATATTATTCTTTAATTTTATACTCATATTATGGTATTAGGAAAGATATACCTTGTTGGTAAAAGATTTTAATTAGTTAATCCGTTTATTAATAACTTGCTCTATTTTGTTATCAATTACTTGCGCAAGTTGATATGTTGATTACCTTATTTTGCCATCAATTACTTGTCTTAAATGGTATGTCAATTATTGCAAATTTATGACAGTCAATTTTTAATGTCTTTCTTTAAATTGCTTCATGGCTTATTATGAATTTTTTTTCAATTTTTTAATATATTTCTTCAATTTGCTTCATGCCTTATTTTAAGTTAATATAACTTGCACAAGAAAACTAATATTTAATTCAAATCAGCTTATGATATTGTAGATCTAATAACTTTCTTTATTCAGTTTAAATATTTATTATAAAAAATTAATATTTTATTCTTTGCCTTCGAAATCGGTATTATACTTTATAATTGCTTAGATTTTATAGTTACAATAACATACTAATGAGATGAACTATTTCTCTTGCAGGTCATGATGTTGGAATCCTTAGGTGATATTTCCTTTTGGTGATTTTTCAGGAACTCATTTGTCCAAAAGAAAAAACCAAGAAGATCATGACAGTAACCTTGGAGGATCAACACTTTGTCAACAAAAAACATTCCCACAAAAAAACCAAGGGCGAGTGATCTCGAAATTTTTTTTTAAAAATATTTATTTGTGAATAGTTTCCAGGAACAACACATTTAGTCTTTTGTCACTATCCGCGTTATTCATTATTATTTATTTCAAATAAAAACACATTGAGTCTTTTCTTGTGCTCATGACAATTTTTAAAATAATTGCATTGTAATAACACTCATGTTTTAGTAATAATCTGCTGGAAGAAATGAAATTATCTAATTTTCGTTCTAATGACATGTTATTATTTAGTCAATGTATTCGTATATAACTAATTAAATTCGGTTGTCCCAAATCAGAATATACTTTTTTATATTTTCAAAATAAAACACCTTTATTTATATACTTAACCACATCTCAATTAATAAAATAAAATAAAATTAGATAAAATTAATAAATTATGTATTGTGAACAATTTTTTTCCTCTACAACGACAATTAAATTGAAACAGGGAAATTATAAAGTCAATAACTGTGTGCTTATAAGAAAGAACTATATAAATACATAAACACTTAAGGTAAAAGGTATGATAGTATAATAAAATACATGTTTAAATTAAATTTATATAATTTAATATTGTAATAGTATAAGTTAATTAGTTATATATTTTCGATGTTAACTTTAAAAATTATATAGTTTATTTTTAAAAATGACAAAATATCATTTTCTAACAATAATTAATCTATATTATATAATAATTAATCATCATGTTTGATATATATACCTTATATAATATTATTTTTGATATACACACCTTATATAATATATACCAATTTAGAAGTAAAAACAAAATGTTTATATAAAAATAAATGAAATAAATATCCGTGCGGTTGCGCGGGTTGAGATCTAGTAAACACTTAAGGTAAAAGGTATTTAGGCTAGTTATATTTGTATTTTATCCTTGTGGTTGTTTTTAACCAATTGAATTCAAATTATGAAAGTAGAGTAACTTTTATATGTGAACGGGGTAGGTCTGTAATGTTGATATCGGTGGTCTTAGCCAAGAATCGAATCCGAAAATATATGTGCGAGTTGAAGACGACAAGAAAACATAAGTTTTGTCAGGTCATAATGCTAATAATGTGACTTCTATTTAATATAATGATGTACTCATGTAGACACATAAAGGTTGTAGGTGTTTTATAAAATGATTAACTAATCCACAAAAGAACTTTTTATACAAGGAATCTTTAGGTGTCCCACGAGAAAAACAAAATAGCAACATGGACGAAAAACATATAATGAAATGTGTAGCTTAACAAATTGTATGAGAACTGATCCAAACAAGATGCTATAGGGATCAAAAGAAATTGCATCAAAACCAATCTAATTAAAGAAGAAAAACATAACCGGATATTTCATTCATAGTTAAACCGGACATAGTAGAGTTTTACGAACACAGAAACAGAAACAGAAACAAGAAACAGAACAGAAGCCCTGCTTTGCCAGCTTCTCGTTGCTGCTTCCACTAAGTAATGAACCTTTAAGCCTATTCAAGGTGTAAGGCAAAGGTATTACATAGTGAAAGGAGCAAAAAGAAGCTTAGAGCAAAGACAAGCTTTTCCCCTATATCTATCTTTCTATCTATCAACACGATTACACACACACACACGCACCTTCCTACATTGTTCCATATTATATAAGACAATAGACTGTTTGTTTTCTTGGAGTTTGTTTTCAGATAGCACCGTCCTGAACCGTACCGCTTCGAAGGTACTTGGCCTTGTAAAAGTTTACCCTCTTAGGGGCAATGATCTCTGTTGCTCCTAACACACACTTATGGTACGAGAAATCTTCTGTTGTTCCATCAGTTCTCACAACCTCGAAGCAACGTGCATTCCCATGCTTAGAATTAGCCACCTGCAAATGACAAAACCAGGTCAGTATCTTTTAATGTTTTCTAACAAACATATATTCTTATGATGATTTACCTTAATTCCTTGGAAGCCTGGTCCTATCTTCTCATCTCTGTTGGGATGGAAGAGAAGAGCCATCATCAGAAGTCTCTCATCCCTCTCGTTCAATGGAGCATCGATCTCGTAACTAACAAAACAGAAGCCAAAAGGATGATGAATCTTTACTCTTCTTGAAGCAGAAAAGTCAAAAGAAAAAAAAGAAGTTATGTTTCCTTACTTGTGGAGAATGCGTTTCAGTGACCGAGAAAGGTTTACAATGTTGTCCCATGTAAAGATCATTCTGAGCTGCGACCTGCTGAGTCCTTTCCCATCGAGTGTCTTCAGTGCTTTGGAGATAGCCGTATCGAGCAACGGGAATGGCTGGACAGTGAACTTGTCTGACTTGAGCAATGAGCTTGTCTTTCTCTTTGGAAGCGTTGCTGTACTACTGAGAAAGTCATACACGTCTACTGGTCCACTACTAAACCCATGATTCTGAAAAAAAACACATGAATACATTGATCAAAACCATTACAAATAAGTCATATGGTTAAACACAATGTTAACAAGTTGTTTATTACCTTTGGGGAGATGATGATTTCGAACTGATCTCCAGTCCCAAAAGAAGGAACTTTCCCCCATGCTAATGCGTCTATAGATCCTTGAAGCTCGTCTGTGACACCTTCCTTAGCAGCTTTGAGAAAGCACTGACTTGGGCTCTGTAAATAATTAAACCAATGTTAAAAACCATATCATAACCATAAAAAGAAGTTGGTAGACGTTTAGTTTACATACCGAGAAACACGCTTGAGTGAAAGGTGCAGGAGTGGACTCAACCTGTCTTTGTTTACCCCAACCTTTAGCGTTTAATGCCACAAACTCTCCAGTAACAGAGAGACAATCAGCTACAAGAAGCAGATGCTCCCGCAGCATAGCCTTCCCGGTGTCCGACACTGCAGACTCCAAATCCTGCAACAGAGAACGTCTTAAACTCTAGAAGCTGCAAGATCAGAGTCTACTCTACAAACTGTATAAAGGAAACTAACCGCTAGGAAGATGCTACGTCCAGCGTCTATTCCATAGACCGAGCAGCACTGACGGATATTATCAGGATGGCTTCTTGTCCAATCAATCATATCCATTATGGGAAGACATGTTTCAAGAAGAGCGCTCCAAATATTCTTTTTGCCACGAACTCCATGCATTGTAACCTTCACGAAAAGCTCACCGGCCACATGTTTCTTGTTCCTTTTAGGAGCTTTTGGTCTGTCAACCCATAAGATATCCACCTTTTTAATCTCTCGGTAGCCTTCAAGAAACAACATATGACACAACTCGTTAGAACAGTAACAATAACAAAACAAGAACTGTCCAAGGGTTAGTTTTACCTTTGACAGGAGAGTCGAGAAGAAAAGGGATCAAAATAAGTCGAATAGCATCAAGTTCCAAAGAATCGTGTGTGGAGGCTTCAACAACGGTAACTGTGATGCAGAATCTATCACCATCCATTGCCTTATCATCCCAAGAGCAGTGGTTTCTAATCAACAATACATAAACGTATAACAGATTAGTATCATATATAGACGTAAGGATGCCAAAAAATAATAACCTTTTGAGGATGTACTTACATGCTTTGTATTTCTAAATCGGTTACATCAAGCTTCAGTTCTTTCTTCCTGTTCGCATACTCCTTGTTTAATGAAGATACAACAGATTCCACGTCCATTTGTTTCTGCTTCAGTACTTTCTGTAAATTTACAAAAGAAGTTATATACATTAGAATGTTTTTCCATATATAGACATGTAGGTGGGTTTGTATATGTATGAGTTTTGTACCTTGGAGATATGAAAATGGCAAACCCACGAGCTCATAGACATCTTTGTGTTTGTCCTTGGAGAGAATCTATTAACCAAAGAGAACAATAAACATTTGTTAGGAGAAGTCATTGAACAAAAGATTCAGAAAGACAGTTCAAGTTACCAACATTATCATGGATGTTGAGACAATCTCTGAGAAACACAGTTTCTCCAAGTGGTTCTTGATGTCCAGTGCCCCGTATTCAAACCCGTGTTTTTTCTTAGCAAGTGTCTCAGACAAATACAAAGACATTGTCTGTTCTTTAAGACCTTTCTTCGACCCACACTCTAACACATTCTGCACAAAAAGGAGAACAAAGTGTTAAATATGACTTATAAAAACGTCAAGGAGAAATAATAAGAAGAAGAAGAAGAGAACCTTAAGATTCAGAAGAGGAGAAGTTTCGAGAAGGCTAATGGGTTGATCAAGCGCGCTGTAAGCAGCCTCGGTGAGAGCACAAGCAGAAAAAGACCCAACTGCTTCACCAGTCATGCCTTCTTCTGCATCAGCCTCATAACGGAACTGAACTAAGTGGTTGCCGAAAGAGTTTCTCACTGTCCCGTCATAAGCAGCGTATATGTCCCTCATAAAGAACATCAGTTTCCTGTTAAGCGTCCCGGGAAGATCAGCATTGCCACTAAAGGAGCTATCACGGCTTGTCACGGAATGAACAAAAGACTCCAACGGATTCAAACCCGTTAAAAACGAGTTCTCAATGACACCAAACGGGACAAATGACTCATGAGCATTTTGGTCCTCTCTCTTTGCGCCGCGAAGCGGGCTGTTCGGATCGTTCCATGAGTCACAAGTCAGCTTGCGTGGGAACCCGAAGGACAACGCAACAGAAGAGTTCTGAAGACCAATGCACATACTGTGCTGAGCAAGCTTCCCCATGTTTCCTTTGCTACCAGCTTTGGACATGATGAGAAACGAATTGGACTGGTCACCGTATCTATAAGCCAGAGCCTGGACATCTCTATACGCATCTTTGAACGCACTAACCGCAAGCTTGCTTACCGTTGCTGATCTCTGTCTCTCATAGCAGAACCGCTCGAAATCCGCAACCAAATCTTCCTCCTCCTCTTCTCCATTACCCGCGAGGAAATCTCTACGGGAGGCAACCATAAGCTGCTGCTTGTTGCAGACTTGTTCAGCTTCCTGCAATCCGTACTTTATCTCCTCTGTCAAGTTTCTCCGAGACTGTGGATCAGAGGCCAAGTACAAATCCGATAAAGAAACACTCAGTCCTCGATTCAGCAACCGCTGAGAGAACATTTCTTGACCGGAGTACATGATATCAAGCACTTTCTCTTTGTGGTTCTTCATCAAACCCTGGATAAAGTTTCCTTCACCGTCACGTAACCAAGCAGACCCATCAGAGGAAGACAAAAGCTCTCCGTTGCTTACAACCACATCGTTCAGAGGGTAAGTGTAGTCAAACCCTGGAGGAAAAAGCATCCCAAACAGCTGCATTCCTGTCCATTGCGGCTCGCTGCTCGAAGGAGAAACTCTGATAATCGCAGGTGGAGGTAGCTCAAAGGGGCAATACATTTGCAGCTGCTGCATCTGAGCTCGATTCAGAAAACAGTTCGTCTCCACATTAACCAGATACGCCGCTGTCAAGCTGTCCTGTCCTAATGAAAGCAAGTTACGACCGTTCTGTCTGTTGACAAGCTGCTTGTCCAAAGCCACAAGCTCATCGAGTTCAACCTTGGCTTGTATAGACTGTGGAACGTACCCGTGTAAACAATCTCCATCAAAGTCCCCACGAAACGGCAAACAGCAGATAGGATTCAAGGAGACAACGGAAGTAGTAGGGAGGACTTTAACAGACATTGCAATAAGCGAGTGCTGATGAATGGAAGGAGGTCTGTTCATCAGCACCGTGTCTCCATCTTTTAACGTCCTTAAAATGCTGTCTCCTGTCTGAAGATCATCAATGACTCGGATAGCTACTAACTTACCTCCTCTTCTCACATGAGTCTCTCCTTTCTCGAGCAGCTTGTGGAAACAAGAAGTGACAAGCCTTTCTCTGTTCCAGTCGTTGAGGTTCTCTGACACTTGAAGCCTCTCAGCGATCCTCCGAGGTATACCAATCTCGTTAACCTTGAGAGATGGGTCACCGACCACTACTGTCCGGAACGTATGGTCGCTTCTTTTACCAAGGACTACGTCTTTCATGAACCTTAGACCGCAGAGCTTGGGAGTATCTGACTGCTTCTGGTAAGGATTTGCAGATTCTTGACTTGGTGACATATTTTCTGAATAGAGCTGTGACATAAACAAGAATTAACTCTAACCATCACAGAGGATTAGAAGAAAGTAAGGAAGCTTACTCTTGAATACTGCATGCACTCGATCACACGAGAACTCAACTCAAGCCCATTTCCTTCGAAGGCAACTAGTTTCTTGTAGATACGAGTACGTTCATCCTAGTAAAAGTTTTAACAAAAAACCATAACATATATGAGACATTACATCAAACAAAAAGGAAACAATTCAAGAAGATTCCAAGACTTACAAAAACTAGTCGAGCCCCGGTGAACTGATTGACCATTTCAGAGACACGATCACCGTTCGGTGTAACTGGAAAAGATGTCAGAGGAAGAGAGTCAAACATGGGGATATCCTTCCTGATCAGCCTCTCATCAATCCCACACAACAGAGCATAAACCTGCCAAAAGTTTCAGACATGTGTTTGTTTATTCAGACCAAAACAAAACAAATGAGGATTTTGGATATTTAACATTTCACTCTTGTATACCTGTGCATGAGTTAGAATCCGTCTGCTTGGTTTCAAACAGCTTTCGTCTATATTCGAGTCTTTAGGCATAAACTCCCAATAATCTGGAGGTAATGCTGATAGTCCACGTTTACTGAGCTTGAACAGATTGTCTTCACTTACTTCACAGACAATTCCGGATCTCCTAAAGACTTCTTTCGTAGTAACCCGAAACTTCATTTGAGGGTAACCTGTATTTGACTGAATGATTCAAAAAACAAATCACTGTAAGAACACATTCTTTAAAAGGAAAAGTTAGTTGCACTCAAAGATAATTCATCTTACAGTGCAGTATCTACATCTCTCAGGCCGGTCTTCAGAACTCTGTACAAAGCAAAAAGGCATACCGTTAACACAAACCTGACATTTACTTAGATGCGTTGAAAAGGTTTGTAATTAATCTCTTGAACCTGAGACTGTTTTTTCCGCATGTATTTACATCCAGGGCAGAACTTGTTCAACAATGTAGCTATCTCCTTGAGAAAATACGGGTTAATCACCGGGTCTTTGAGGTTAATAACCCCAAAATGCCCTAAACAAAAACAGAACAAATAGTCACATGATATGCAAATCATAACACCAAAACAAAAACAAAAAAACAGTCACATGATATACCTTCGCAAACTTTTCTATCTTTGCTGCCACAAGATCTGCAAAGAGCATCCGGATTTGGCAGCCCTAACCGGGAATCAGTCACCTGATTCGCTGCTTCAACCTCCATGACAGCCATGTTCTTCTATAATAGTACAAAGATACCATTTTACAGTAAGTTTTGCTTAAATCTCTACTCACTAACAAAAGATGTAACTATAGGGCAGCACTTACTCGATCTTTGTTATTTGAGATACTAAAAGTTATTGACTTTAGAGTCCCCGTGGGCACTTGAAGCTCCTCGCATTCTTCCTCCATTTTGCAGAAGTACCTACAAACAAGATAATTCATAAGTGAGGCCAAGTGGAAAAAAAAAACAATCTTTTAACAGTTCACCAATCAGACAGAACCAAACAACTATATGCCACAGAGAAACAGACAACTATTGGTATGGACAAAACATTGAACAAAGTTTGTCTCTTGGACTGGCCTATTAAAAACGAGATTGAATTTTTTTTTTATAAAAAAAAAAAGTGGAGTTTTATATTGAAATCACAGATGGAATCTAGCATGAACCGAACCCACAAAAGGAGAAAAACATGTTTGAGACAAAAGGAGATTCTCTACTCTCTCAACCCTGAGAAAAAAGACTTTTTTTTGTTTGGAAAAGGCACACAAAAAGGTCTAAACTTTGAAGACATTATTGAAAGTGTACAAACGTTTGGAACTTTAAACTTAATAAGTACACAGATTATAGATTCACTGATTGAATATCAAAGAGAAATCTTCAACCAAACCCACAAAGGAGAAAATCATCAACAGATCATAAAAGGAGATTCTATTTGAAGACACAAACCCAGAAAAGTTTCAACTTTGAACATATGTTACTGAAATTTTCATAATGAGTAAATGGAAAACGATTTACTGCATATCAAAGAGAAATCTTTAACACACAAACCCAGAAAAGGTTTCAACTTTGAACACTTGCTACTGAAATTTTCACACTTTTTTGAAAAAAAAAACTCAACAAAACAGAGCTAAGAAACCCACTAGTGGAGTTCTGAGAAAGAAAGAGAAGAACCCTTTTCAAGAAGGCTAAAAAAAACTTTGCAAAACATAAGAAACGAAACTGGTCTGAGATTAGAACATGCATAAACGAGAAAAAGCTAAATTCACAAAATCATCGAGAATCTTACAAGGTTAAGTAAAAGAAACTTGGATTTCACAGAAACGACCGATCAAAATAAACAAAAGAAAATCAGAGAGAGTGTGATCGTTAGTTAATTACCGAAAAAGGAAAAAGAAGAGAGAAAGAAAGAAAACAACTAAAGAAGAAGAGTGAGAGCAATGTAGTAAAAGTTGCTTACTCGTGTTTCGAAACCGGATGCCTTTTGTTTTAAGCCGCCGTTCGTTCTTCCCGGAGCAAAACGGCAAAAGAGAAAGCAGAGGAAACGAAAAATCTGCCTTCAGAGTCTTTTTTGGATTGTGAAAAAATAAATTAAAGAGGAAGAAGATGTCTGTACTTGGAATACCGAATTACCCCTTGACTTGTACTACAATTACTTTAACCTTTTTGGTATTTCATTCTTTATTTATTTGTAGTTTTATTTAATTCTCTCTGTTTAGCTCAATTACCTTATAATACTGCGACTCCACTTTTCCTTAAACTGATTTTATTAGCTGTATTATTATTATTATTATTATTATTTTGGGTTTAAACCCATGCTTAAATTGAAAATTAAAAATATAGCACTATATTCCAATTGTCGAAAAAAAAATATATATAACTATGTTCCAATGTTTCAGAACTAAGAGAGATTTTACAATAAAATCTTCATCAACTGGTTTTGTTTGTTTTTTTAAAGGAGAGAATATCTCTTTTTGTTTGCAAAGATGATGATAAAATCTCAAAATATGTGTTCAACCTTTCAAACCATCTCAGATGTCATAGATCTCGAATCATTGTTTTCATTTGTAGTTTAAATGGATAGAAATAGTCTAGTATGTTATCTTAGCGTCATTCACCATTTTTTAAATTCAAATGAATCTTTTTATCAACAAAATTCGATGAACTATGATCTATATTGTGCTATTGTACATTTGTATATTTTATTAAAATCATGTAGCAATGTAGAACTCTAAATGTTATTAAAATCATGTATATAAATTCTTATTTTCCAAGATTATCTTAGTTAATCTATTATATTAAAAGAGAAGTCATGACTCATTTCATGTGTGATATTTTAGTTTGGACCATCTTTAGAGTTTTATTAAATTTTACATAACATTATAATATCTTTTCATATCTTTAATTTTTGTTTGAAATACAAATAAATAATTTTAAGAAAACTCTAACAAAATCTTTTAAAAATCTTTTAGAATCTTTTTCAAGATATAGTTTCAAAATTACTTGATTAAAATTTTAATTATCAGAAAATATAATTATCATAAAATATAATTAAAATTTAATTCATTTTTAATTTATAAACAAAAATTTAAAATTATGTAAAATACTTTTAACAATATCCCAAAATTTTGTTTATGTATTATGTAGGTCCAACTTAATTAATTTTTACATAGATTTCAAATTTAGAAATAAAAAAATATATNTAATAATGTTTTTAAAAATTATTACAAAAATACAAATTTATAAATTTTATATTAATAATATTATAAGTCACATAAAAATGATTTTAAAATTGGATAGCATAAATAATCAAAGTATACTTATTTATTGATAAGTTTGATTATATAATTTCAAATATTTCGTATTAAAATACCCGCACGGTTGTGCGGGTCGAAATCTAGTTAGTTGTTAAAATAGTTAATATGTTTGCATAACTTATTATGAGATTAATTTAATTAAAAATGGATTTGACTAGTGGTTACATTTAATGTTTAGAATTTAAGCTTTAGTCTTTAAGGTATAAAATCAGGATTTATACAGTTTGGATATATTTAAGTGGCTTAGAATTCGCTTGTCATAGACTAAGGTTTAGCTTTTGATATTTAGGGTTTAGGGTTTATAGGGTTTATAGTTAGGGTTTAGATTTTACTTAGGGTTTTAAAATTATCGTTGGAGTTCACCAATATTTAAGTAAGGTACTAGATTTTGATCCGCACTTTAAAAGCGCGGGTATATTTTTACCATTTTGGTAAAATTTATTTAAATTAATTATTCAAACACAAAAATTTTAAAATTGTTTTATTAATATTTAAAAAAATCTATTATAATTTTTGATTTTCACGTAATGTTTCCATATCCGACTCAGATCCATAATTGAACCGGTACATCCGGCAATTTTTATATAATCTAGTTAAGATTTAATTAAAAATTTACTAATTAAAAATTTAAGCCAATCCGGTATATATCTTAAAATCCGCTATTAATCTGTATTATGATATCTGTTGATCCGTTAAATAACCCCATAAAAATGATAATATATTTTAAAAATTTGTTAAATAATTCATATTTTTAATATTAAAGAAAATTGATTTCTGTAATTTCTTTAATAAAAACTTTCTTGTCATTTGAAAAAATGAAACAATGGGAATAGAAAAAAAACAATTTATTCATATAACAATATTAGTTTTTTCGTTATTAATAACCTATGATAAGTTTACATTTTTACTCATTTTATATCTAAAATTTAGTTTTTTAAAAAAATTGAATTGAGATATCATTATTATGGATAAAATAAAACAGTAAATAATAATTTATAATTTTTGATCGCTAAATAATATGATGCACGGAAATATGATATTAAAATTAAATAGAAAATCATAATTTTCATAAAAGGAAAATTATTATTAATCACAAAAATAGAAAATATTATCAGTTACCATAAATGTAGGAGACATTAAATTGTTTAATTAATTAAGATTCTAAAAATAAATAGTGGTATTATCTTATAAATGCGATAAAAATCCAGGGGTAGAATCCAAAATTTTAACAATAGGATCCTACTTTAATAGTATAGATAGCGATCAGTTTATACATTTTTTACATGTTTTTAATTTTCAATATACTGCTACTGTTTATTAAAAATATCTAATTATAAAAATTTAATATGTTCATACATTTTTTTTCACTCGCATCTATTTCAACCTCTAAACTCACTTAATATAAGATGGTGTTATTCAATCATGTATTTTAAAATAGTTTAAATCTAAACACAATCCACTAGTATTCAATTGATGATTCTAAATTCTATTTTTAAATTTCAGTGTTATTCATTATATGACTAAATTTCAGGTTTTCAAATCTGGTGTTATTCAACTTTTAAGGATTTTAAAATTCTTTGTAATGTAAATGGATTTCAAATCATTGGTGATGGATTCTAATGAATAAATGATTAAACTCAAAGTTCAAGGGGTATTGCAAAGATTTTAGAATCCATCAACTTTAACAATCTTAAAATTTAAAAATCTGATAGATTGTAAATGATTTAAAATTGATTTTAAATCAGTAATTGAATATCACCCTCTAAAACTACAATTATCGTTAAAATATACCGAATAACACATATGCATAGTTACATTGTGATATTTTAATCAATTTTCAGAGTAAAAAATAGTGATCCATTATCAGTTCTAAAGTTTATCTATATACTAGTAGTTTGTCCGCGCTTCGCGCGGATTGTTGCTTTGATTATTATGCTATTGTTGTGTTTTTTGGCATACTAATATGAGAAATGTGTTATTTTTGGAGTTTGTGGCGTTTTGGTTATGGCTGTTGTTTGATGCGGCAAGGGGCGTGATATGGGGGTCGTATATTTCTTGGATATAGCCTATGAATTCCATTGGCATGCGATGAACTGAAGCTTTGATCTTTGCAGACCAAAGCAGAAGTTTATATTCAGTGAAAGAAATTGAACCATTGTTTTTTTTTTTCAGTCGTTGAGTCTTTGGAGTGCTGGCAGTTGGAGAGCTCCACTCGTGCTCAGTGGAATTGAAAATGACAAAAGCTAACGTAAGAACATGTAGAGTGTGTGCTTAAATTAAGAAGGAAATTAGGGGCGTCGAGAAAATAGCATGAGTTGTGCAACCTCTGCGATGGGAATATTGGTCAGCTTCAGTTTCCCAAAAACAAAAATGGACAACGAAAATATTTTGATTGAGCATGTTGAAAACTAACAAAAAGTTGAGCCAAATAGTTTGAAGATGACACTTTGTGTGCACATTCTTCGGTCGTTATTATCTCAGAGGAGATAACCATTTAGTATGTATCAAAAAGAAGCTANGCAACCTCTGCGATGGGAATATTGGTCAGCTTCAGTTTCCCAAAAACAAAAATGGACAACGAAAATATTTTGATTGAGCATGTTGAAAACTAACAAAAAGTTGAGCCAAATAGTTTGAAGATGACACTTTGTGTGCACATTCTTCGGTCGTTATTATCTCAGAGGAGATAACCATTTAGTATGTATCAAAAAGAAGCTATGAAACGTTCAGACTTGAAAATATTGAATATACAGTATCCACACACAACTAATATACTTATCAAATAAAAAATGTAGTAACAACACAACTAATATATTTAGATGTGTGTTATGTAGTTCCTAAACATTTACTTTTAGGTTGTAGGTTGCATTCGTGTGTAGAAAATAATAGGTTTTTGGATGTTGCGTTATATGTTCTAATGTTTAATGTATATATATATATGTTCTAGAGATCGAATTAAAAAATATTGTTATTGTGATTTAGTCGTCGATATATATATATATATTTCAATGAGATTTTATAAATGTTAAATGACTTTACAGCCCTATATATTTATAAAGTCAAAATTCTATCAGGAGATTTTTTTATAGAAATTTACTCTACAAAAAAAACTATATAATGAATAAATACCAAACATAATTAATTCTCTTTTTACTAAATTAAATTATAAAATAACAAACATTTAAAATGTATTGATTGGTATTAGTTTTAAAGTAATACTAACGTTTATTCTTAGTTAGAGATAAGAAATTTATTTTACCATAAAGAAAATTGAAAAGAAATGAATGATTTATTTTCTATTGATTTTTATTTCTGCTCTTTTTTTNTACCAAACATAATTAATTCTCTTTTTACTAAATTAAATTATAAAATAACAAACATTTAAAATGTATTGATTGGTATTAGTTTTAAAGTAATACTAACGTTTATTCTTAGTTAGAGATAAGAAATTTATTTTACCATAAAGAAAATTGAAAAGAAATGAATGATTTATTTTCTATTGATTTTTATTTCTGCTCTTTTTTTTGAAGAATAGAAAAATAGTCATCATAGCATGAGTTACTGTAACAGACATCAAACAAATATGTTGGAAAAACAAACATGTTGGAATCTACGTAAGTTAACTCTTACGTGGTTAAAAGAGTTAATTTAAAGTCAACATAATTATTTTCCACGTTCAAAATTAGTAGTCGTTTTGCTTTTCAATTTTCTTTAAGTGTTAGTTTAAATGTATATATGCTTGTCAAATTTTAAAATTTAATTATTTAGTAATAATGTAATTCAAATAAAACTAAATTGTCATTCTAGGTTTTTACACACAGATTAAGGAAACATTTAATTTTACATATTTTCAAGATAAAAACACAATTACCTATACACCTAACCACTTTTCAACCAATTGGAAAAATATAATATCATATAAAATTAATAAATTTTGACTCAAAACTCTAAAACGACACTTATTTTGAAACGAAATTTTCTCTCTGGAATGAGAATTAATTCGAAATGGAGGGAGTATTGGTCAGGAACGAAACATCTCATAGTTTTCGTAAAATATATAGTAAACTTTTTTCACATATATACTAAAGCTTTAAATGACATAAAATGAAATGGAAAAATATTCTTCTTTAAGGACTTTTAAATTTTCATTTTTTACTCTAATTATTTTTCTCACGATAACAAATTAATGTAGGTCCAAGGTAAAGTACAACTTAAAATACTATATATATATCAAAAAGGTTAAATTGTTTGTTATTAAAATTTTACCTCAAATCAAATGATGTTTTTGTGATTTTAGTATTCGTGTTTTGTAAACTATTTTACCTTCTGTTGAATTTATAACAAAAAGCTCAAACTAATCAACATAAGAAGAGATCTCCTAATGATATAAAATCTAGATCACAATCCTTTCCCCATAGGTGAACATTTTCTACTGCTTTCCATTGGTTCCTGCAATTTTCTTCTTCCTTGTCCTCTTTCTCCTCGTATTTGTTTTTGAGGAACATTTCGCCCAACGTCTAATCCTTTTTACCTTTTGCTCTCCTACCTTTATTTCATTCCTTCACGTATTCTCGTTTTTCAAATATTCATTGATTCTTGATTAGCACTCCGCAACAAAGGAAAGAAGCCACTAAAGTTTGTTATAGCCAAAAAGGTAGACACTGTCAAATGTCAATACATCTGCAACAAAACTAAGAAACATTTGAGATTGTTGGAGCTGGATCTAGGCAAGAACCTTTAGGGCTACAGTGTGATTCTTGTCTTTCATATTGGCATATGTGTGAAAATTTGATGGGAAAACAATGTGGAGATCAAAACAAATGTTAACTTTAGCTTTCTAAAACATGAACAACATACTGACCGATTTTCCCTCCATTGTCAAATTTCTCAGATTTCATCTCTTTTGTGCAGCTGCAGAAAATGTGAAGCTTCAGGCATGATCAGAAAGTAAATTTTTCCATCCTAAAGGTTTTCACATGAAAATAAGGTTAACCTTTGGGAGAAGCCAAGGCTGAAATGGAAGGAAGATGGAAGAAGTGAGGACCAGTGACAAGAGTAGGTCATAGTGGAAAGCTTTAGTCCTTTTGAATTGATGTTTTTTTCACGCAACTTTCTCATCTTTCAGTTTTCCAAGGACATACCAAATGTATGGAATAAATGAAGGATATATTTTACTATAGTGGATCGAAAGCGTTGTCATATATAGATAATTTAAGAGGTGAAAGTTTTGATTTTATTTTACCTTATTGTTCATGCACAGCTGTTCTCATCTAAAGACATGACCGGACAAAACTTTGTCCCTCGTGGAACGATATCCTCTCTTTCCGGAACATTAGCTTCTCTTGAATGACTTAATGACTAAGGTTAGCCCGTTACACGCCGCGAGTATACACTGTGACATCCAGATATTAACTAAGAAACCATGTCAAAAAACATGACGCTTATGTTGTCAAGGGCCAAACCTTGTTCACTGTGCAGTTCTGGTTCTTCGACGACATCTTGGTACACATTATGATCGTTGTCATAACCATGTTTGGTAATTATGTTCTTGAACTTCTTAGCTTTTGCTTTTACTTTCTTGTACACTCTAGTGCCTCCATTCTCTTGATGAGCTATTCCTATGATCCCACAATATATTAGGCAAACTCATTATTAAGATATATGATCGATTGTCTTGTAGTAAACATAAGTGTATTTTAAGTGAAGTAAATAAAACTATCAGAATTTCAAAATCGAAAATTGGAAATCTACTTGAGCAGATGTATATACCTCGAAGGAGAAATCATTCATGCTCTCTATAGAGAATAATTCATGCTCTGACTGCCTGCAACAACCCTATTATGCTTCTTGCCAATGCTTCTTGCTATCTACGGCCGTCATGCAACTCTCGTTTGCACCTCCTCGATTTGAATGCTTCAAAGTGGAAGATTGGAGATTTATAGCTGCAGCTTTCGTCTGTTTATTTTGGGAGGCGATGAGGTCGATTGAATGCTTCAAAGTGGAAGGAGTGGGGGTAATCACGTTAAAGCTGATAAAATCCGTATTAAAGCAAGTTGGAGACGTTACAGTGAGTTGATCTGCGGCTTTATTACGGTGAACTACGAAGGTGGAAGGTCAGATGAATACGAAACTGTGTACTTCACTGGGTTTGATGAAAATATTATATAAAAGCCCAAAAGCAAGATAACTATAATAAAAACAAATGGCCCAGCACTTGTAAAGTTACAAAATCAGCGATAGTAAACATTTTAAGATGACAGGTGGCAAAAAATGCCCCATGCTCTCTTGCTGATGTGGACATGCTAAGAAGAGACTAAACTTAAGTTTATTATATAAGATAATTGATTTAGAATGCTATTATTTTCATTGACTTTAAAATGTAGTTATTTGTGGCATAATGTGTATATTTTAGTATTTTTCAAAATATATTATCACTAATGTCATTAACATCTTTGAAAATAAACACTCCAATACGAAACTATATTAAAAGACAATGCAATCTATAGAAACAGAACAATTCTTCCAAATTCAGATAGAATGTTTATCCTTGAATTTGGTAGCAATTGTTCCATAGTGGTAGTGATTGTGCTTCTATCTTGGTTGATTGTTATTCTGACTCAAATTTGGAGTTTTGATTATTCTATCCTTAAGTCGTTGGAAGTCATTTGGTCATTTGGTCAATCCAGTCCTTTTCGATTATCTGCTCTGATTTTTGTATCTTAGATTTTGGTTCAATTTCTTTTTTGTTGTTGTTTGTTAGGCTTTTATTTCTAAGGTGTTATTCCAGAAGAACTTGTTTTTGATGACTTTGTATCCTTCAATACATTTTTCGTTTTGTTCCTCACAGTTTCAGAACAATAATTTATGAATGTGTTTTATAACATCAACACTGCCTATCATTCCAATTTATAGAACTAGACTATCAAATCGCATTTATAGGCATGATACCATAATTCAACACATTATTTACACTCTTAATGCTCTAATAGACTTTAATTCACGTTCTTCAAGCCCAGGAATAATTTTTTTGATGAAAACCTTTTATTATCGCATTTTGTCTATATACAAAAATAGGTTTAAATATAAAATTTGTAATCCAAAATCTAATTTGAATCCAAACTAACAATTCGATCCGTACTCAATCTCAAATGTAAGAAACTGGGTCTCTTAGGGTGGTATAAAACATATCTATACTCTAAGTGTTATTATCCAAACTTAAACATATAATAAAAAAAACCAAAAATACAGAAATTTTAAAAACTGATTCAAATGTCTAAATTAATCATAAGAATAAACATTTGAACTAGAAATATGTACTAAAATATCCAATTCCATATATATTTTGTAATGGTATCTAGAATAATTATTTAAATTTAAATTAAATGTTTTAAATATCCAATTCTATATAAATAAGTATCTACTTCTTATGTTTTGCTTCTAAATTTAGGACTTAATTTCAGATATATCTGAACCAAACTAATATAATCCAAATGATATATGGTTATTTTATAGATTATAAGATGTGATACAAATTAGAATCATAACCGGTGTGTTATATTCTAATTTGACATGTACTTATAATGTAACTTTTTTTCTCTCTTATATCTGTCAAGTTTATTATATTATAAAATTAATAAATATTTATTATAATATAAATTAATTATATGGCGTTCAACCCGTTTCATACTTGACAAATTTCTAATATTAAAACAATAGATATCTATATTTTAAATAAGAAATTTATTAAAAGATTTTGTTATAATGCAATAGTAGAAAAGATATTTGGTAATATCTTTTGATATCTTATTTTGAAAATATTTAAATAAATATTAAGATTATGTATTTAATAATAACTAAATTTTTTGTATACAAAATATTAAAAATTACATAACTTAAATAGACCAACCTAGACTATTTGTAAGTAGATAAAAATAGAACTTTGTTTTAATAGATTAGACTAGATTTTGATCCGCGCTTTTAAAGCGCGGATTTATGTTTGATGCAAATTTTATATAATTCCTATACATGTTGAATGTGGAATAGATTTGTTTAGTTCATTAGTTTCATCAAACATAGTATTTTTGGTGAAAATTTTATATGACCGTATTTTTGTTTTATATAAAGTAGACATGTGGATACTTTGGTATATTTGGAAAGGAAGAAATAGTAAGGTCTTTAGTAATTTGGATATAGATCCGAAGGACACACTTACACTAGCTGAGACAGAAACTAATCTATGGGAAGAGGCCCAAATAAAGACATCTCAAAGCCAACCAGAGGACAGGGGGGTTATCGATATACCATCCATCCCAGGACGCTGGTGTTTTGTTGATGGTTCGTGGAAGGACAAAGATAATTTTGATGGTCATGGTTGGTATAGTACACTTGAAGGATTTCAGGGTTTATTAGGAGCAAGAAATGTACGAGCGAGCTTATCACCCCTTCACTCGGAGGTAGAGGCGCTTATTTGGGCTATGGAAAGTATGAGGAATTTGCGTCAATTTCAGGTCACGTTTGCAACAGATTGTTCTCAATTGGTGAAGATGGTGTCGGAACCAGAAGAATGGCCAGCTTTTGCAAATTATCTGGAAGATATTAAGACGCTGAAGGGAAGTTTCACTAGCTCGAATATCATCTATGTACCAAGAACACAGAATGCACGGGAGGACAGTCTAGCACGCAGTGCCAGAAAACAATCGTCTTTCGTTGTTCACATGGATACGGAGCTACCACCTTCGTTCGCAGAGTCAATATGAGTCTGTCTTTTGATGTCAAAAAAAAAAAAAAAGTAGACATGTGGATAAAATCCATAACGCGACGTTTAAACTCAATCTAAACAAAAAAATTTGGATCCGTAACCGGTCAAAAATCTAAAATATATCAGAATGAGTTTTGTAGGGTGGTACAATCTGAATCAAAGTGTTATTAGCAGACCCGAACAAATAACTAAAAAAAACCAAAAAACCTGGAAAAAAAATCTGAATCGATCTAAATGTTTAAATTAATCATAAATATAAATATTTGAAACATAAATATCTAGTTTAAGTATTCAGTTCTATATTTATTTTAAAATGATATTTAAAATTAATTATATTAATTTTAAATAAGTACTTTAATATTCAATTCTATAAAAATAAGTAGTTTTTTTTTGTTTTAGTTTTAGATTTTAGCTTTTCAAACCAATATAATCCGAACGATATATGGTTATTTATCGGTTTTATGATGTATACAAATTAGAACCAAACCCGGCGTGTTATATTTGAATCTGATCTATACTTACAAACATGCCTACTTACAGATTATGACACATATGATGTGATATAAATTAGCTTTGACTCAAAATATTCGACTCGTATTCCAATATGTACTTGAACTCTCAATCATAAATTAAACTATATTTTTTATTTGTTAAATTAATTTTATATTTGATAAATATTTTGTCTGTTTATTGGAATAATCCGTAAGTTTATAATCATAAAAATTTCAATAATAACATGTTTCATCATATAATTGAATATTAATATTAGCTATTATTAATAATTATTTTATAAAATATTATATATATAAACGATTTTAAGACTTTATCTATGATAATTATATTATTATGTATTGGCGGAGGTTTGAAAAATTTGTTTATTATTATTTCGTGTATCAGTCGCATATAATTAACTATTAATTTTTTATATCCTAATGTTTTAATATAGATATGTATATTAAATTATAAAATTATTCTTTTTTAAATATCTTATGATAATATTTTGTTATTATGTAAATATAATTCATTTAGTTTATAATTTATAAAAAAATAGAATTAAGTTATTGTATAATTATTATTTAGTGCAATTGGTAACTACAAATATGAAATATTTATACATAAATATAATAGAAGGTTATATTTCTTATTCTATAAATCATAATGAGTTAATATTCATTTGTAATTTAATTTAATATTATTTTATTTTTCCTATTATTAAAATAATATTAAAAAATAAATATTTATTTTTAAATAAAATATATTAAAGATATTTATATAATATAATCTGGAAAAGTAGTTAAGAGTATCTTTTTGATATCTTCTTTTGAATATATTTAAATATTATATTTTTTATTATGTATTTATTTAATAATAACTATATTTGTTGTATGTAATATAATATTAAATAAATGTAATGTTTTAACCTAGAATATTTGCAAGTAGATAAAATGTGATTTTGTTTTAATAGTATTAATATTATTTTATTCTTTTATCTTTAACATTCATGCAAAATTTACATATATAATAATTTTATTTAATAAATAAAATTCAAAATTCAATTCCATTATTTTTATCTCTTAATTTTGTTTTAATATATTTGTATTTTGTGAACCAGAAAAAAGAATATTTTGAAAACTAAAATAACCAAAACTTGATAATTTTTTAAAATCTTTTTTTAATTCTTAAATATTGAGTGTTAAGAGATTAGTTTTTGATCAAATTAACACAAAAAGTATTTTCTTAGAGGATAATAACAATATTATGTGTTCATATTAAATGAACCAAATCTCTATTTATAGAGCATATAAAATTGTGAATTTGATTATTTTTCTTAAAAATCAATACTTAGTATAAGAGAATTTATCTCAAAATAATTAAGGCGAGACAAAAATCTGAAAAAAAAAATCTCATCAACCAATGGTTAAGCTACAATTATATCAATCTAATCTTTTCTTTTTGTGACAAAAAACAAAAAATCTTTTCTTTTTGAGAAATATGCTAACCTTTAATATATCATTTTCGTGTGTGTGTGTGACTTGAAATAAGTTACACTTTTTATTGTTTCAACTTGTTGAACTTATTGCTTTAAAAAAAAAAACTTGTTGAACTTATTTAGCAAAAAAAAGTCCACTTCCTTTCTATGGGGTTTTTATAGGTCCATCGCATTTACTCAACTGTTGAAACATTAATTCAACATCTTCTCAGTCAGGTTTGTATTTTTTACATCTTTCTTTCGTCACTTTATTTTTTTGATCAAATCATGCGTATAAAATAAAAAGTAGAAATAAGATCCATAGTCTTTTTTTTTGGACTAATTTGTTTTTTTTGTTAACTAAGTATAAAAACTCATTTTATCTTTAACTCACTGATTTAATTATACTTTAAATCGAAAGCTAAAAGTTTACAACAATTTAAAGATATAATCACCCATCTAAAATGTTTCCAGTTTAATTATTTTGTAAATCGTGCTTCTTCGAGCTTTTGACTTCGAAATGGGCAGCGGACTTGGATCCACTACATTTCTACATATTATTTGTCACCGAAGAAGTGTTTTTTTTTATGTTTACAAAACACATACTGGAAACAACATTAATATTCCAAAATAAAATATATTCAATATGTTGGGGGACCCACACCCACTTCACTTTATTAGAGTATTGAATATCTCTATTCTCTCTGCCGCCAGTCGCAGCGATTAGCAAAGCGTTTTCAAACAGTATTTACAATGCATGATTAAAACAAATAAGTCGAAATAATTATATTAATATGATAAGTTAACAATATAAAACGAATTTATTCTTTCTCATTATAGCTTTCTCCTGAAGTCTTTAAGAATCGTACGAAAGACAGCAGCCAAGTGTGACGACAGCAGTCAAAGAGGGTACAACTGTAAACTCAAAAACCTCTTCTTCTTCCTTTTTTTCCCTACAAACTCATCAATATTTAGAGTATGATTGGTAAACAATAGAGTAACTCAGAGTAAATTAAATAGAGTAAATGGGAGTAAACTAAGTGGAGTAATTGAGAGGAAAATTGTAAAATAAAAAAATAAAAAAAGAAATAAAATATGTTAACGCCAGCGTAATTTGTTTTCCTCTTACAACACAGTGAGGGATAAAAGTAACATATTTCCCTTCAGATAAACAGTAAAAAGTTGAAAAATAATTAAAGGTGTTTTCACCTGACTGGCAAAATTTTAGCTAACCTCGGAGTAAACTTTTATATCGCTAGAAAAGTTGCGCTATTAATGTTATTCAGTCATAGCCTTAGTGAACGAAATAACAATGGAATATTATTCTGAACTTTGTAATGTTTTTTTTTTTTTGTGTAGACTTTAAGTTACATGTATTAAAAGATTGGACATGACCGTCTCAAAAATTTTAGATTATGTTAAAAAAACACTTAATGATATATTATGATTTAATAAAAGTTCTTCAAAAGTTAATAACTATATTTTAAATTTCTTTGGAAATTAGAAGTTTTAATATAGCAATGTATCTAAATTTATTTAAAAATTATCATAATTTATTTATATATTTTTTTAAAAAATTTATTTTTTTCTTCTTTTTTCTTATATTGTTAGATATGTTATGGTTGCGATTGGACTTTCCAAACAAAGTTACTGCATGCGCCAATTGGTTCTAACCTTCGGTTTAGATATTTGACATGGCGGATTTATATCTAACGAACTTGTCCATCAGGGTAGTCAGACTTGTTTTGGTTATTAACCTCTGACCTTTATTTGGATCATTTGATAATAATTATATTAAATTAATGCTCGTACACTATATAAGGAAGCTACGAGTTTCCAGAATCTATTAGTATAACTTTGGAAAACTAAAATGTTGTTTATAATCCAACAAAAGCCCCCCAAGATCATAATGTAAGTCGTAAAACAATCAATTTAGTCTTAATTTCATTCACAATAAAGTCAAAACAATGTGGCGTAGATTCTACGCTCGTTTCTTTTTCTTTGGCATGGGAACCTGATCAGCCTTCAAATAGCGTCGTGTGTTATATGTCGTCTTCGAAGATTGCATCCAATTGGAAGGCTATGAGAAAGCATTCTCCATAGAAAATGTTTCAGTTTAGGAGGTGTCCTAGTCTTCCATACCCGCTGTTTGGTTTCAACATTTCCAGGTATCTCCGGTATAAGAACATGATCCGTCTGATGAGAACTAACCCAATAACCTGATTTGACAGTATAAATGCCATCTTCATTATAATGCCACCCCAGGAGATCTTGTCTCGCCACTGGACATATTTTAATGGCTAGTATCTTCTCAACATCTTCAGATACTACAAATTCCCGTAGCTTCCTTTCATTCCAATGGTGACGATCATCAGAAAAGAAGGTATTGACTTTAACATTAGTAGTAGGTGGTATCAATGTTCGTGGTGGACGCGGAGGGTGGTTTGGTATCCATGCATCTGTCCACATATGAATCAAATCTCCATTACCAATAATATAACGCATTCCTTTTTTCACCAACTCCTTCCCATATAGAATAGATTTCCAGGCATAAGAAGCTTTCTTCTTCAGTGTTGCATTAAGAATGTTTCCATCAGGGAAGTACCGAGCTCGCAGTATTCTTGACATTAAACAATTAGGGTTTTGCATAATGCACCAAACTTGCTTTCCAAGTAAAGCTTGGTTAAAACATTCTAGATCTCGGAAACCTAGACCACCTTCTCTTTTTGGAAGACACATACGTTGCCATGAGAACCAATGTATTCCTCTCTTTTCTCCCGAGCCCCACTAGAACTTTGCAAGTATTGCATTTATCTCTTCACAAACTTCCTTTGTTAGTCTGAAGATATTCATTGTGTAGATAGGTAAGGCAAGAGCAATCGCCTTTAATAACACCTCTTTTCCACCAGGAGTTAAACACCGTTAATGCCAACCTTGTGTGACCTTCTTTACTCGATCCACAATATACCTCAACATGTCACTTTTCTTCCTCCCAAATTGCTCTGGAAGTCCCAAATATTTGCCAATTCCTCCCACATTATGAATACCCAATATATTCCTCATATGTGTCTTGACATTCTCTGAAACTTTTGAGCCAAAAGTGATTGAGGACTTAGACAGATTGATAGCTTGACCGGAGATAGATTCATAAACACTGAAAATCTTTTTAAGTTTGTTTGCAGCTTTTACATTAGCCAATGCAAAAAATAGAGAATCATCTGCAAATAATAAATGATTGACTGCTGGAGCTTGCATTTCTATCTTGATACCGCCAAGACTTCTTTCATCCATTGCTCTGTTCATCATGTGGGATAACACTTCCGCGCATAAAATTCTAATGATGTTAAATAAGAAACATCGCCATTATGGTTTTTATTTATTTAAGAACAAATATTCTCAAAGTAGATTTAATATTTAATTCAAATAATATGTAATAATCATATGCAATGGATCACTATAAATAGAACTCATAATTTGATGTAAAATTTTTGGAATTGTGCGAGATATTTCCTAATCTAATCTATTAATTTAATGTACTATTTTTATCAATTGTTTTGAAGACATGATAGGACCATTGAATTAGTTGTTTAATAGGTATTATTTTCTAGTTTACATTAAGCGCTTTAATGTATAACATTTTAACAAAATATCATAGAGAGTTTACTTTGAGATGTAGCAAAAATATTTAACATATGCCCATTAACCTGTATTTTAGGAGTATTAGTAATTACAATTTTTTACACAGTTATTATCACAAAAACCTGCAAAGGTTGCCAACAAAAATCAAATCATTTAATAAATTGTCTTTTCATATAATTCACCAAAATTTGTATAAATTACGATCACAAGAGGTTGATTGTTTGTGGTTTCCCTTTTAGATTTTGGTTTTTGTTTTTCAAAAACCATTTTTCTTCCAATCAAGTTTTTTTTTAGTTTTTTTTTTGTAAAAATCAATTTTCTTGCCAATCAAGTTTTTAAACAAATAAATTTCCTAAAATTTAGGGAAACTAGTTTTTGATTTTTTTTTGTAAAAACCGGTTTTCTTGCCAATCAAGTTTTTAAACAAATATCTAAATTAAATAAATAATATTTCATAAAGATAAACTACTCATACAAATTTTGTAGATAATATATCAATTTAAACCTTAATTTAAAATATTTATTTGTGTTTCGTATATGAAAGTAAATTGGATATTTTTTATATAACATTAATTATTACACAAATAATTATTAGTTTCTATAAAAAATAAGTTATTAACTTCTATAAAATTCATAGAATAATTGTCATAGTTATTAGTCAGACTAAAAATAATTAAAAATTATAAAAAATAATTATTTTATTAATAAAATATATAGTATTAATTTGAAAATATCCCTTCAGGTTTTGAAATAAAAACAATATAAGTAAATTTATAAATAGTTTAAAATTTTAAAATATTTTAAATTTTGTGTACTTTCTAGATATTTTTTTATTTATATATAGTATAATATTTCAAAATAATATAATTTAAAACATGGTAATGTATTTTTATTTTAAATAAAAATTACTTTATTTTTATAAATTTCAATGGTAACTTATAAATATTTCATTGTTTTTTTATTATTATTTTAAAAAAATGTATTGATTATTTTTTGAAAAACTAAAAATACAGAGAAACCAACAACCAAATCTAAAAACTAAAAATCAAAACCAAAAGTTAAAAATCGCAAACAAAATTAGAAAACCGGAAACCAAAATCTAAAGCCAAATCTAAAAACCAAAAACTGAAACTAAAAACTAATGTAAACAATCATCACCCACATATATATTCTAATATTTTAATTATCAGGTAGACTATTGTACTCTAATATGTTATCATTTCAAGTCTGAAAGCCATAATAATAACAGAACATATTCAATAACCACAAGCTATACAATGATATTTTATTAAAAGAATAATTATTTAACTATAGTCCAAACACATATATTTTAATCAATCCATATAATAATTGTTACAATCTTTAAAAGAATAACTAGATTTTGACCCGCTCAACCGAGCGGGTGTTTAATTCATTTATATATACATAAAATATATATATATATATATATTTGTTTACATCATTATTAGTATATATTTTAATAATATTCATATGTTTGTATGTTTATTTATTATTTTTTCAACCAAATATTTATTTATTTATGCTTGTTAATTTTAGATAATAAATTGTTGTATATATATATATATAAATTTAAGATATGTTAATTTGTATACATGTATTATATAGTGTACTAACCCGTTTTTACAACATATTATATTATTTTAATATAAATATAATATTTATGTAAAAATTAATATATCATGTTAATATAATTTTATCATATTTAGCTTAATATAATAATTATTTTTAATAGGATAGATTATGATTATAAAATAAATAAAGATATGATAAAATTTTATTTTTCATTTTATAAACGATACTGAATATATATATTAAGGTACAATAATATTTTTATTATTAATTAGGAAATTAATGAATTAATTGGATTTTTTAAAAGGAAAGATATCAAAAGATCTCAAAAGATACTATGATTAAAATAGTTACAAAGATTCTATATTATTAGTCTTAAATTATTACATTTATAAATTTGAAAGGGAATGTCCAACTAAAATATCACACATTATAAAAAGTTATGACTTCTATTTTAATGAAATAGATAAAAATATTTACATAAAACTTTAAAAGTTGAGATCTTGTTAGAAAAAATTCAACAAATTTTTTTGAATTTTAAAAACAAAATTTATCTGACTTTTAATATCCAATTTTAATAGTCTCGTTAATAATTAATATGTTATATTAATTTATCTGAATTTTCATATCTGATTTTAATATTTTTGTTAATAAGTAATATGGCACCATTTTCATCTTCTCCAAATGCTTACTGTGCTGAGTTTAAAGAAAAAAAAAAGAAATTTACAAAGATATCAATGTTCATGTTAAGACTAACAATATACAATTTAATTCGTTGTTTAACTTTCTTCTACATATAAAACAATCAATAGTAGGGATATATATATTAATCAGATAAATATATGAATTCATGGAAAAAATGATGCCTAATGGTTGATGAATTGAGACACATCATGGCATAAATTTAGATAGAGTATTTCAAGGACGAAAGATGTTAAAAGACTAATAACGTAAAAAACATGTATACAGGAAAGGACCAAGAGACATGAATTATGACTTAAAGCAAGTGTATGAGAAAAAAATTGACGTGAAGAAACTCTTGTAAAAGTATGATCATGATGACATTATTTTGTGTAGAGTTAAACGATCATACATCTACTGAGATATGTTGATAGTATAAGGTTTAAGTTAGCTTAATATTAACACTAATGATAGAATGATTAAATGTGATGAATTTGTAGTAGATAGTCCAAAATTAAGTTTTAATTATATTATGATAATATAAATTTTATGAATGAAGAAGAGAAGATGTAAATACAATACTATTAATATGTCACTAATAGTAACATATAAGGACCACCCAATTTTGTCTATAATTCACCACTTTCTCAACCACACATAAAATATTATGTAAAAATATAATAGAAGTCAAGACTTTTTTTATATGTGATTTTTAATTTGAACCATTTTTATAAAATTTATAATATTTTATACAGTTTAGTTATAATATCTTTATTTTTATTTGAAACAAAAAAAAATTAAAGAATATTCTAACAAAATATTTTAAAATCTTTTTAGAATCTTTTTAAATTTTATTTCCAAATTAGTTAATTTCAGTATTAATTGTCATTAAACGTAATTAGTAATTACATTTTAATTTCGTTTTGATTATAAAGAAAAAGAAAATTATATAAATATTTTAATATGTTTAATGATAATAACAGTTTAAATTGATTAATTTTCAAAAATGCATTTTACATTGTAAATAAAGAATGTTGATTTCATGACTTATTTTATGTGTGATTTTTTTCTTAATTTATACTACTTATAAGTCATAGTTTTAAATATGTCTATCATATAACATTAAAATTTATGTCATTCATTTTTAACACAAACTAATAAAAATAATTAACATATTCCAACGTTAAGTGAAACACAAAGCTAATAAATTTTTTTTTACTATTCTTATTTAACTCGACTTTACTTGTGAATAAATTTCACTTGTGTCTTTTTCTAATTACAATGAATTGATATCTATTCATTTTTAAAAATTTAGTATATTTAAAAAAAAGATTTTAAAAGATTTTGTTAGAATTCTCTTTAAGATATTTATTTTGTTTCAAATAAAAAAAAATATCAAAATATATTATAATTAAGTTATGTAAAATGTTATTAAGATATAAATGGAACATTACTTCCTAGGAAAGGTCCATTTTTAAAAATATCACACATGAAGAGAAGTTGTGACTTCTGTTTTAATATAATAGATATAATCGTAATACGTAGTCGTTGTGGCTACATTTTCATATAGTGACTTGATCTGTATTTATTTATTTTAGTCTGCTTTTTACGTTTCATATGTATGTTTTAAGGGAAAATTGCCAAATACGACTCAAAACTTGATTTAAAATGTAAAAGTAAACCCAGACTTGAATCAAATGCAAAAATAACTTAAAAGACTATTGAAATTACAACCAACCTCTTATGAACAAACAAAAAAAATATATATTTTTTACGTTTCTAGCCCTCGCAAGTCATCTGGGACAATTTTTCTTAAAAATAATTTAAAATTTGTGTAATAAATATCTTGATAAATGAAAAATTGGGATTATGTAATCTTTTGCACACTGAGTCTTCTCCAACCACCCAGAACATCAAATGAAAGTAACTCACCAACAATTGTATGCTTAAATGGCTTTATCAACCATAAAAAATTTGCTATCAAAAGCTTGGATTTTTGGTATGAATATGGAGACAAAGTGAAGGAGATGTTGTTTTTAGTTCATAACAATTCAGAAAGAGAGTATGATATCGATTTTAAGTGCATTAAAAGCTTCAAACCTTGGTTGTACAAGGTTGTTGGTTTATACAAGATTGTTGGGAGTATTCATGGCAATGGAAATGTTGTAAATACTTGAAGATGATGAGGTTGAGAGAGTAAAAATGCCATTTTCGAAAAAAAAAATTAATGGCATTTTCGTAAATAAAATGAAGATGTGGGGTGAATAGGACAAAAACAAGATGAGTTAAAAGAAGAAGTTAGTTTTGTGTTTGACTATGAGTTTTGAGTCAATTTTGCAAAAACCCCATGTTTTAATAAGCTTCTCATTTGAAGCTTTCTGGTTCATCCAAAAACATAAGTTTTTGGGAAATTGCGAGAAATAGCACTTTCAAGATACCATTTTTCAACTTTACACTAACCAACTAAACCATTAAAATTTTAATAGTCAAAATACTATTAGAATTTAGGGTTTAGGGTTTTGGGTTTAGAATTGATAGTTTAGGGTTTAGTGTTGATTTTTTAGAGTTTAGGGTTTACTTTTTAGGGTTTAGAGTTTAGGGTTTAAGATTTAGGGTTAATTTTTTGGGTTTAGGGTTGATTTTTAGGGTTTAGGGTTTACTTTTTAGGGTATAGAGTTTAGAATTGATGTTTTAGGGTTTAGGGTTAATATTTTATTTAATATTTATTATATATATATATATATAGAAAGAATAAAGATATAAGAGTCTTTTATCCTTTAATAAAATGTGTATTTTTGAAAATGTTCTTTTGTTGATGATAAACATGAAAAATGGTACCACCAAAGTGATATAATTGAAATTCTCCTGTTTTCATGTTTTATAATGTACATACTTTTCAAACTCTACTTCCGGCACATACATCAATCAACAAGTTTATTTTGATTGAACATTTATCAAGTTATTAGTAAAAAATAAGATTTATAGATTTGACACAATATTAATATTGAGAGAGATTTAATGAATCACAAGATATCAATATTTTTCACCATATATAAAGAGACACTTGAATGATTGGAGTTGCAAGAATTAAAAATTAATTCCTTAACTATAGGTTTTAAAGTTTATAAGTATATTTTAATGTTTTCTATCCAAATGACATTAAACATTAATACCTAATAAATTTTAAATAATATAAAAAATAAAGAAAATTAAAAACGAAAATCTGAAACGAATGTCCCCCTCTCCATATAAGTTACAAGAAACATTTATCCAAGCTTAAAATTTTGGTTTATCTATCTTATTCCCTAATGCAATAAATTGTACTGTTGATTAGTTCTTGAAAAGCTAAAAATCAGATTTTTTTTTTTTTAGGTTCTAGTGTTAGTTTAGTTTAGTTTAGTTTAATACTCCCTTTCAATATAAGTTACAAGAAACATTTATCC
Organism: Eruca vesicaria subsp. sativa; assembly: GCA_932364175.1. NCBI lineage: Eukaryota > Viridiplantae > Streptophyta > Magnoliopsida > Brassicales > Brassicaceae > Eruca > Eruca vesicaria. Next base: position 488,959 of record CAKOAT010076266.1, read on the forward strand.
AAGCTTAAAATTTTGGTTTATCTATCTTATTCCCTAATGCAATAAATTGTAGTGTTGATTAGTTGTTGAAAAGCTAAAGATCAGATATTTTCTTTCCTTTTTAGGTTCCAGTGTTAGTTTAGTTTAGTTTAACACTCCCTTTCAATATAAGTGTCATTTTAGTTTTGTGCTCACGGATTAAAAACAATTAATTTTATATATTTTCTATGTAAAAACAAAATTACTCATACACCAAACTATATTCCAACCAATAGAAAAATAAAATATAGAATGGAGTTAATATTTTTTGCATAGAAAACAGAAAACAATACTTATTTTGTAACGAAATTTTTTCCCTACAACGACACTTAATATGAAACAGAGATAGTATTTCTAGTTTTTAATCAAATCATCCAACATTTGATATAAATATTTTAATAATTTGTAAGAGTTTCAGGTTGTACATCTTTTAGAATTAGAACCAGTTTTTAGAAACTTTAATACTCCTTCCGTTTCAAATTACTTGTCATTTTAGAGTTTTGTACACAAATTATAAAACTTATTAAATGTTTGGATTTACTCTTGTTTGACCATTAAAATTACATAACCTTTAATATTTATCTTAGTTTAATTAAAAGTAAAAGAGATAAAACAATAATAAAATTGCATTGGAAACATAAAACGATATTTATTTTGCAACAAAAAATTTATGCTAGAACGACAATTAATCAGAAACGGAGGAAGTATAAAGAATAATTTGTAATAAAATAAATATAAATATAAATTCAATACACAATGAAATCAAGCTATTTAAAGTACTATTAGGACATCAACAATTTGGTACATATGAAAATTTGTTAAAGAAATACACTATTATAATTTCAGAAAATATCACTATTCTTTCAGATTGTAGTTTTTCCATAAATCTTTTTTTATTGTTACAAAATGTGAAAAAAAATTAATTTATTTTGCATGAAAGAAATTACAGACAATAAAACAAACAAAAAGTAACAGATGAAAATCAGTATTTTGAATACATGTGAAGATCATAAAAAGGAACATGAAACGTCTAATATATATTTTTGTCAGTTCAAAAAAATAAAATAAAAAATATATATTTTTGTCAAAAAAAACCCGTCTAATATTTAAACCAACTAGCACTTGTAGCCAATCATCTGATATAAAATTTGCCAGTCGGGTGGTGCCCTTGGCAGCAAAGTTGATTTGGTGGTCCCACCATACATAGATATAATCAAATAATTACTTTTACTACATAAGAAAACAAGAACGTCGCTTTGATAATTGGTCTATCCATGTGGAAATAAATAATTAAAAATATATGATAAGTAACAAGGATACAGACTAAAGTAGATTACAGAGTAATTGACTCAAGGGCCCTTATTTGAAAATTTTAAAGCTCAAATGTCTTCACTTTTTTCTTTTAATTTTATACGTCAAACGAAAAATCATAAAATTAAAATGAAAACGTCAATATTTTTTATTTGATTTATAGAATTTGATAAAAAAATTTCAAAAATCAAAAAACTGTTTTTTCATATTTTTCCGAAAATCACCAAAAATGATTAAAAAACGATTTTAAAATATTTTTTTGAAAAATTTGAAACATATAGAATTTAAATATTTTACCCAAGGGTTCACTGATCCATAGGGGGAGGTTTTTGTTTAGTTTTGGTTGCTTGGGAATGATTTATTTGGGATTTTCATTAAATGATGAAGGGTATAAAGATTAGTGAATGATATAAGTGATTTAAATTTTTTGAATAAGGGCGTTTGAGGTGATGACTCTAGATTACGGCAAACGACCAAATCATGTCAAAAATATTGCTATATTGAATATTTATTGCTATATTGAATATATATATATATATATATATATATATATATATATATATATATATATATATTATGGAAATACATTGAAAAAGTTTAAACATCATACATTTTATTGTTTTTTGTATACAAACATACAATATGTCACATGTAGAATAACCCTTTATAGAAAATTAAAACAAAATAGTTTTTATAAAAATAAAAAATATAAAAGAAAAAATAATTTAGTAAATTCTAGGCATTTTATAAATCCTAGTTATATTAATAAAATTAACGAAAAACTAAAATGAATAGAACTTCATCTTATATAAAATGCATATTTTTGTTGTAATGCTTCAATCCTAACATTTTCTCTCTTGTTGCTTTCGATTAATCTTAGTTATGTTGTTGGCATTGAAAATTTGTGATGAGTTGTATAATCATGCAATTAGTTTTGTTTAAGAAAAAATTGTTATATGTTGATCTAAGAAGGGGTGTGTTCAACTAGGTATTTGAGGTGATTTTTATTAAAATGACAAATTCATTGTTATTCAACACAATTTTTTTAAAAAAATAATTGAAAAATCTAGTAGTATTGAACTTGTAATTTCATAAAACACTCTGAAATCCATTGTTATTGAACAAAACTTAAGTTGTAGATTTTAGAGTGGTTTAAGTGTTTCCAGGGTGTTAGGAGTTCTTAGTTATAAAAATAAAAATTCAAATCCTATAATCTTATATGAGATTCTCGAATATTTTAACAAATTCACACCAAAATTTACAATTCTCCTACAATCATCTAAAACTCATTAAAAATCAAATCACTTAAAATTTTAGATTCAATACACTCCCTAAATGTTTCCAATGCAAAAAATGTGATAAATATTTACTCGAAGCAACATAAGAGTAAACAGTATATCCCTAACACAAGATAAAAATATATTCATTTAATTAGTTTTCAGATAATTTTATTACAATATTATAATTTATAAAAGATTACATCTTTAAAATAAAAAATATTTTTTTTTTAAGTTGTGTATATGTTATATCTATGTTAGCAAAATTTGATGATGTGTCATCCATGTTACCAAAATTTGATAATGTGGCAGTTGAAATGACAAATAATTTATAATTTTGCCAAAACAGTAAATAAGCTTTTTTTTGTTTTTTCAAAATGTACATGTGTATTGAATATATAACAATACCTGGGAATGATTTTGTAGTTTACCCAATGAACTCAAGAGTGGATAGCCTTGCACGCAGTGCTAAGAAACAATCTATTTCCGTCGTATATATGGATTCAGAGTTCCCAGTTTGGTTTGCATAATCGTCATGAGTCTGTGTTTATCGTTGATAACAAAAACTTTTTTTTTTTTGCAATTTGCCCAAATAGATCATTCAATTTGCAACGAAGGAATTTCTTTAAAAAACTTTTTGCATGTTTAATGAGCCAAACCAAGGTATATGCAGACATTTAAACAAATACAATGACCAGAATAGTAGAATTCAATTTGTACTGTTAGCTCTGCCAAAATAGTAGAATTCAACTTGCACTGTATGTTTTATGTATAAGGCCAACTCCAATGGGACATCAAAATATCAAATTTGGTGTGATCTCATCTCCAATGGGACACTAAAAATTACACCATCCCACCAAATTTGGTGTAGAGTGATGGCATCTCCAACCATGACACGAGATTTGGTGTTAAAATTACACCAAAATTGATGTTTTGGTGTAAATTTTTTTTGACCATCTCCAACCATGACACCAAAAGTAATATTATATATTATTTGGAAGTTTTAGTTTTAATAATATATCTTATATTCTTATTATTTATAACGTATTTTATTACTTTTTATTTAATTATAAATAGATGAATTTAATAATTAGTTTTAATTTACAGTTAAAAATAATATATCATATTATTTCTATGTTTTATTTGTATATTCACATTACTAAAGCTTTAAAATATTATTGTATTTATGTTTTTAATTAATAATATGATTAAATGAGTATTATCAATTACATTAAATTATAAGAAAAAATCATTTTAAATATGTAAAATTTAATTTCGAAGAATATATTTATAGAATAAATAAAACAGAATACAAATTAACAAAAAAATAACATATATAAATAAACATAAATATGAAATTAGTAAATTTTAATAAATAAATATAAAAACTAAATTTGATAAATATAATTAGTCAATTGTAAAAAAAGTATTAAATTATCAAAACAAATAAATTAATAATATAGTATTGTTTTGGTGTAGAATTTGGTGTGATGGTTGGAGATGAAAAAAAAGTTTAACACCAAATTTGATGTAATTTCAACACTAAATTTGGTTTTATGGTTGGAGATGCCCTAGAAAAAATGTTATCAGTGCCTTTTATATAACAAAAAACGTAAACTAGTATACTCCTTTGAAATAACTGTCTGACATATAGAAAAAGCTTGATTTAAAACTAGATATCGGCACTGAATTGGAAGAGCTTGGTCAAATTGTTTTACAAGGACCAAACAGCATAATCAGCCGGCCGTACTGAAGGTATTAACCCCTGCTTTCTAATGCGCATGCAATTATTGTGTACATATTTATAAACCAAAGGGGGGACTCGGTCATGGGCTTTTGTGTACATATTTAGATGGACACTTGCTTTGATCACAAGTAATAAAACCATACAAAATAGCATAAGGAATAACTAAAATTCTTGTTGTCAAAAACAAAAGTTAAAAGGGGAAATTTCAATTCTATCAAACTTATCACTTTTCAAATCTATTAATAAATGACTATTTTTACAAATATCCTAAATTTATGATAAAATAACACTAAGTTAATTTTTAAAATTATAGATCATTTATACACTCAATCTCAACCCCTTAATACTAAACCCTAAACTAATCACTAAAATAAATTCTAAACCCAAATGTTAGTATATTTTTTGATTGGTAATATTTTTGAAGAAATGATACTTAGCTTGTGATATTTCTAACAATTTCTCAATTCAAAATTCCTTAAACTCCAATAAAAAGTTCGGTGAACTATGTTTTGTTATTTTAAACGTTGAAATCATTAGGAGGTTTGTCCATAAGCGTGTTGTAACTTGTTGATATCAAAAATCGCAGAACAGACTAATTTATCGGATAGTTTATATCTGATATGTAAGTCAAAGTTATATAAAAGGAAAATAATATACACATGTAAGTCCGATCCGACTTAGTTCATATCTAGTCCATGTAAGGGCTCACTTCTTGTTTAGCAGTTAGTTGGTTATTGTTATACATGAATGAATGTACTTTGAAGCTTATCCTGTATATAGAACCAACTTAATTAAATCAATCCGATCCAGTTAGTCACAACCTGGTTCAGTGAAAGAACACAAAGTTACATTGTGACATCTCTTTACAAGGTAAAAAAACAAATAAAGTTTCGATACATGGAAATCTATTATGTTTTGTTTTAGCAAAAAAAAAAAGAAATCTATTATGTTTTTGGTCAAAGGAAAGCTATTGTGTTTTAGAAGTTGCTTTATAGTAGGATAAGCTTTCTGCAAAAGGTTGTTTTTTTTCATGACAGTTCTTTTACATTAATAAATATATCATATCTTTAGTTTGATACTTGAATATCACTGACTTATATGAGAACTGACGTGTGCCTTTGGTGTGTGAGAAGACCCATTTTTGACCACTGGATCATGTCAGTTTTTTTTTTTGGACAACTGATCATAGTCACTAGCACCAGAAAAAAAAATAAAAAGAAGAAATTAAAACATTTAGTTAATTGTAACTTTGTGAAATGAGCCAAAGAAGAAAGAAACATTTAATGCCAATAAAATCATTAGTTCACAAGTCACAAACAAAATACTATGTTTATGCAATGGTCCAATGGGTGATGGGACAAAGACCCCATTTCTATTTTCTCCACTGCGGACTTCAATCAACCAGATCAACACACCGAATCCTGCGATTAAGATTTATGAAGTATTTAAAATTTCTCAAGTCGAAATCATTTATCATGGTCAAATATATGAAAATAATAGTTATGTAAAACTGTTATAAAATTGCAAAATTCTATGTAACGTACTATTTCCTCCTTGTTACAATAGAAAATAACGTTTATATAACATATATATTTAAAAGGGTTCTTAAAACTAATAAGTAAATTCGAAAATGATTTTACATTATAATATTATTTTGAACATTATACATACTTGTGATACATTTTGGTACCTAGAGGAGGTAAACCAAAAAAACATAGTCAACATGACTCATTGGGCTTGACATCTTACTTATCTAAGCCCATTTAATTCCAAATATATTAAAGCAAAGCAAACCTCATAAAGCTTTGCTTCACAAAAAAAACGAAAACACACACATTAAAGATTCCAAGAATCTTTCTACAAATTTATTTCATCATGGAACCTTCTACTTCCCAAAGAGGTATTTTCTTAAGCCCATCAGAAACCCGGGAAAATCTATAACTTACCACACATACATACATACGTATCCATGAATACGTTTTTTTTTTTCAGTAACTCCAAAGTGACAAGTCTTCGTAACCCATTTCTTCTTCCACGTACACACTCGTACTCATGTCGATGTACGATCTCGGCGGCGACATCAACGGCTCCTCCGCAAGCCTCATCATCATTCCAGCGACTCCCTCTCCTTCCTCCACCGTGGCATGCTCATGCTCACCATCACCGGACGATGGCAAAACTGTAATACCGCTACTAAACTCTGGCGGCCTAAACATCTCCGCCGCTTCTGCCGCCGTGCGCCTGATCGAGTCCGGATCCGTGGATTCCGGCGCCGGCAAACGCCAAGCTGAGTCGGAGAAATTCAAACACGCGGATCTCCCGCGCAGAGCAAGCACGGCCACGTCGTGAGCACGCGCCGCCATCTCAGCAGTTGGATAAGTTCCGAGCCAGACTCGGCGCTGGTGAACGGGCTCTCGGACTTCGCAGACCCATTTGTCGCCGTCCCTCTTCCGCACTCCTCTGTAGATTGGATGACGTGTTTCCTTGAAAACTTTACGTCCTGCGCGCTTCTTAGGTTTCATCTGCGCCAAGACATTGTTGTCGTTTTCCATCTCCGGTCTGGTTCGATAAAACAGAGTAAAATAGTTAGTAAATGAAACAGAACCAGAGAAATCTAAAACTTGACGGCTTTCGAGTAAAAATATTGTTATAAACAGGAGTAAAAGGTAAAATAAAAGAACCCAGAACAGTGATAAATAAAATTTTTGATGAATTTTACATTATATTTTTAATTTCATTTTTTTCACGAATTATATTACTTGTTACTGAAATATGAAATGAAATTATGATACATTTTCATTTTAAAGATAGCTATGAATATTGTAAATTGCAAATAAAATAAAACCAAAACAGAGCAGAATGCAAAATAAACACTTAACATAAAATCCGAAATACTAGCGAGATCAAACTAGTCAATTTTACTACAATAGAATCAGAAATTACCGAAATCGAACTGAAAATGAGGCTTTGTGTAGTCTTGAGATTGCTCTGTTTTTGCAGCTGAAGGAAAGAGTGAAGTGAGAAACATAGTGAAGTGAGGATGAGAGTAATATAGGCTACTGTTGTAGGACCCACTTGGTTGTTGTTACGACATGTACACGCGTAGGACAGGTTATATATTTCCTCTTTTTAAAGTGCCAACTGACATTGCCATGCTGGCAATTAAGAAAATCGTCCTAAGGGTAATTTGTTTCAATACACATACAAAGACCCAAAATTTATTATCTACTAACCAAAAACATACTCTCTCTCTTTATTTCTCTTTTTGTGTTCGAATAAAGGAGTAGGATAAATGCAATTCTCTAGCATTTGCAATTCTCCCGGTATTGTTTTACTATTCACTTTTTCTTGTTTATAAAAGCAGTTTAAGCAGAAGATCTGCATACAATTTAATATTTTCTATATTTTTTTGTGAAAAGAAAATAGAAAATTTATATGCAGATTTCACCTGCTAACATTTGAAGATGTTTATCTGTTTTTCACTAATAAACTATTTTACTACATACACTAACTTTAAATATATTTATTTGATTTTATAAATAATATATAATGATTAACTCAAACAATATAGTTCACACTAAATACTCTTTGTGTCAATTTTAAAATTATAAATATATTATTTTTAAAATTATAAGTATAACATCCAGTGACAGATAAAACACAATATTTTTTCAACAAAAACATATAAATCTTTCTATATAGATATCAACAAATAGTTTAATATTAGTAACTCCAGTTCTTCAAAGATACTTTTGATCAACTAAAATGAAAATATAAGAATTACAAGCATCTTATGAAAAATTCAATAAACATTTTTGCTGATCCTACAACATCTAAGATATTTATTTTGATATTTTGGTATAATCTTTTATTGTTTTAATATATGATCTATAGTTTTGAACTGATTATATCATTCATAATTTATAATAAATTGTTTGATCTACATCTCTCCTGCATAATCCGCTTGATCTGCATGAACTGTTTGATCTGCTTTTAACATTCAAAGCCTCTATCTCTCTTTAACTTTTTACTAAAAATCTAATTACCTTTATTTTTTGGTTATATTGCAAATAAGCCCTTATTATAATCCTTCAAATTTTTTTCAAGCAATTCTCTCATATAAATTTGTTAAGTTTTTGTCACAAAAATAAAATTCAAAAACTAAAATGACCAAAATAATATATTTTTATTTTTACAATTTTAATTTCTAAAATTTTTTTGAAATCTTATCCCCAAAACCCCACTTTTCAACTCTAAACCATAAATCTCACCTCTTAACTCTAAACTCTAATGTCTAGACTAATCAACCCTATGATTATTAGTGTATATTTACTTCTTTTAATAAACTATTTAAGTCTACTTTGGTCGTTTTTATTTTTAAGGTTTATATTTGTGATAAAAAAAATTTTGAGTATATTCTAGAGAATTTATCTTTTTTTTTTATCTAATCCTTCAAAGTTTACAATGTTCTTCTAGTGTTCTTCATACTTTTAGATTTTTATAAGGTGAAATATATATATGAAATTGTGAAAACCGTAAGGTATATCTCAATATATCTGAAAATTTGAATTTTCTGTGGAGAAAAACTCTATTAGTTGTTAATGCTTACAACTGTTTATATTTATATTACATTATTCTATTTAAAAGGATTTTATCCATGAAAAAGGTTAAATTGTTATGTATAATTCTATAAAATTGATTATAAGGTAATGCCAATGTTGTAACATCTTTATTTTTTGATCAGGTGAAACTGAAGATGTGAAAATATACTTTTTTAATTTCTTGATATCTTTTTACATGAATACTCCACATTCCTTATGACTAAAACCCAAATATATATTTTTTTCAAAAACAAAAACCCAAATATATATATTAGTAATTATTAACATATAGCTTTAGCTAATTTTTCTTATTTAAAAATACTACACAATTTAAGATGGTTAGACATTAATTTAAATATAGAGAAGATATCATATTTTTTTCTCTTTTTTTTCATCAACAAGTATAGATATCTATTATGTTTTTTCTTTTTAAATCAATCACCAGCCAATATCAAACAATACAGTAAAAGTTGCAATGTGGTCAATATGCTATTACTAATTTATTTTTTCCCTCACGAGACGAAACTGATAGGTGTGTTATACATTTATTGTCAATATGTTTTTAGTGGGATATATTGGGTGAATTATAAGCACGTGTTTTTATTCAATTACGGTCCTTACGGACACCATCGATTAATAACACGTGGGGTTTCCGCGGGGTAATCTTTTCGCTTTCTCTCTCTTTTAGTTTTTTTTTGTTTGTTTGTTTTTGCAAAACTCTCTTATAGTTTACAAGAGTACTCTTCCTCTCTTTAATAATACTAGTGTCTTTTTCCGCGCTACGCGCGGATAAGTGAATTAGTAGTTTCGGTATAGATTATATTTTCTGATAACATTTATGAATTGAGATCACATCATTTTTTTAGAATTGTGAGAGACTTAGTGATTTTTAAGTGTTTACTATTTTTAAAATTTTGAAAGAGTAGCTAAAATGATTATAAATAATGTAAAAGTAGATTATTTTTTTCGAATAATAGGAGATGGATAGTTGGGAAATAGATCGTATGAAGAGATTTCCATAAATTGGTAAAGACTAAGTTATTTGACTCAAAGTTAAGCCGATACTTATACAATTTGTATGCAATTTATCTGATTGAACGTTTCTGTGATGTGTTGATAATTATACAGTAGAACCTCAATAAATTAATATTCAATAAATTAATATACACTAAATATTTCTATAAAATAGTATAATTTTATATTTCCAAATTGAGTTTTTGGTTCGATTAGTATATCGATAAATTAATATCTCTCTAAATTAATAAAAAATAAAATTTTGGTATAGTCCCAACATTATTAATTTATAGAGGTTTCACTGTATGATCTATTGAATATCTTAAAGTGTGAAGGTACCATTTCTTTTCTAGCCTCCTACGCCCCTTTGGTCCAGTTATGTCATCTCTAAATCCATAAACAGAGACACATTTTCCAATAAGTTCCTTATCTCCTGTTAAGAAAGGAACCTCGTGTTAAAACATCAAGAATTGATATATGAGGTTTGGGAAAAATGAGCTTAGTATCCCAGTCTGTTTTGCGGACCATTGTTTTAACTATTTTGTATAAGTTTGTATTCTTATAAAAAAATTGTTACAGAATTTTATTATTCTTATAATAAATTTGGAGTATGACTTGTTAAAATAATTATTTTTAGCACCAGTTATGATATTATATAATATATTTAGTATACATTTAACTTATAAATGAGTAGAATAAAGTAGTATGATGTTCTTTTTTGTTCTCAGTCGTTAATTTTGTTGACTTTATATGTGGTATGAGATATTAGTATTTGTTTTGTTAATTATCATTTGGAGCTTCAAATAATTACTATAAAATTGTTAAGTAAAATCTTATTAATAAAATTATGGTGAATATTGATTTGCATTGTTTTGATTAAGTTATAATATATTATATATAGTTAGTTAATGTGGTTTTTAATCTGTATATATTTTAAGATTAATGTTTTGTACCAATATAATTTTTCTTTTTGATGTGCAATAATTCGTGAAAGTATAATTTTTTTATCTTATATATAGTTAGTTGTCCAAATGTAGACCTATGATTAAACAAAAGAAGTTTCCTTCATTTTTTTGTTTTGTTCCTTGTATGAAATGTATTCTCCATTTATATATTCTCAGTCATTTCTCATATAAGTTTAATTATATTAAGTTTGTAAGTTATTGTTATGTTCAGTTTATTTTTCTCAGTTAGATACTCAGTGTTTAGTTATTGTTGTTTTCACTTTAGTTCTATGACTGTTGTTTCTAAAATTATGTGATAGTTTTCTAAAAAAAAATGTTCATCTCCTTCTAGGTACTTCTAATATTGATTTTAGTGCGTATTATATTCATATTAATAATGATTTTATTGTTAGGACATCATCTTGTTCTTTTGGCTGAAATATTTAGATAATATCCAAAAATAGGCTTTCAATTATTTCCTGGAATTTCCATTTTTAATAAATTAATTAATATTTTGTGAGTTAATTTTAAAGAATTAACATTGATATTACGTTGCTTTTTCTTGTTTTCCAAGTGGTTTTATGTTGTCTTAACATTACATTAACAAAAAATATCGCATGTTTAATATTTTCAAAGTTAGTTATTTATACTGTTTTAACATTACATTGTCAAAAAAAAATCGAATGTTTAATATTTTCAAAAGTTTTTTGCTGTTAGATAAATTTTTGTATTCAGTTTCCAAAGATTAGTCTACATATCTATTTTTTTAAAGGGTACAATAAACCTTTTGGGTTCACCAAATCAACAATCAATCCTTTGCTTTCTCACATTAGTGAAAGTGAATAGCAATCCTCCTCTCGTAATCATAATGATATAAATGTGTAACTTTGCCATTAGACTACAATATCGATAACATGTGTATAAGTCTAAACATTTTTTTGCTTGTGAAAACCATCGAATATTGGTAAAGTAGTTGTAGCGTGGAGCAAAGAGGGATCAACATTAAGCCAAGCTCATCGTCCCCGCATGAAATCAATACACTAACTTACTTAGGACAGTATACCATTATCTATGCAACAATTCAGCTGGAAAGAGATTTACAACTTTGTTTACGCAAACTTATACTTGAACATGCAAAACGCCCAGATAGTAAACCTTGCTCTAGAGCTGGCTGAAAAAAAAACAAACGAAACTGGTCTATTGTGTTATCTATCATAAGAAATATAAATCTGCAATATGAATTCTCATCAACGAAAAGATAGAGAGAAGGGAACAACAAAAAAATAACAGGTTTTTTTTATGTATCTTAAAACCAAAAACTCCAATCGGTAAAAAGCATCAAATAGGAAAAATCTGATGTTGGTGCTAACTGACATATCAAGCAAAGAACATAAAATATTTGGGGTTAGCCCCTCCTAACTGATGATGTTCAGAATATCAAGCAAAGAACGCAAACAACATTATCACAGAGGGGCTTACATAGGAGGGCTCTGTAACAACTCCAGTATATCTTCTGCCGTACAGTGACCCTGTCAAAGTCATCTGATTAGTCCAGTGCATGAACATTTTTTTTACCTAGGCAACAATAGTTGACCTCAGTGAGCTAACAATTTAAAGGGAGTTGGGGCCATTCTGAATTCCTCTATGTTATCGAATATAAACGAAACTAATTGTTGTGAATTCTATTACTCATATGTATCCAAACAAAGATACTCCACTCTCAAACAACATCAACAGAAATAACATTCTCCTTTCACCTCATACCACTTCTTAATCCCATCCCTTAATTATTTTATAATCTAGTGACCCTTTGTGCCTCTTACTTCCCCTAAATTCACAACTCGACTCGGTTTCTTTGATCAAAAATTTAAAATAAAGAACTTACAATTGAATATAAAAACTCATCTTCATTGAATATAGAAAATACTGATGCCCAGCACATACCTCAGGTAAATGCGAAGACAATCGTTCATGACAGGTTACATCTCCAGCAATGGCATGATCAACTTTTGCTTCAGGATATCCCCTTATAGCTAGGCCTTCGGAAGATAAAACATGAGGACGATGTGGTATGTAATGAATAAACAGAAAACCTAAAATTGAAAATATTCACCTTCGTTTTCATCTCCATACCTAAAATAATATCAACATACCTGAATGAGTATGTAAGAGGGAACCAGAAAAGCTTATTGAAGGGAGCACCAAGAGATTGAGAATTTTACCTACAGGACCAGAAGAGAGGTTGTTCATAATCCTTTGCAGGTCTGCCAGTTTAACTGGTCCAGATGAAGATGACACGTCACTCACCTCTCTAGACACATTTGGTAGAACAAAGTTTCCAGCTCTATAAGGATAAATAAGTTAATACCGTTTGCAGCAAAATAATAGCATTCTTACAACACCAAATACAGTATATCCTTCTAAAACATAATAAAAATAACTATCGATCCATTCTTTATATCATCATCAGAGAGAAGAAGATAGCTTTTGATAGCACTATTTGTCGACCCCGTCAAGAGAAACTTTAATGCGCAAAATGCAGTCACAACTAAAATGCAATATAAGAATAATCAGAACCTGGATGAAACATCGCCTTCTGCCATGTCTTCCACGTCCTCGGGATAGCAACTGCATGTCCTTCACCAAACTCTGGTGAACAGAAACTTTATTAGATTTCAATCTTGTCCTGCTGCACTATCAAGGGCATGTGTCATACTCAGAGACATGGCAAAACAACATTTCAGGCTCATATGTGAATTAATGCAGAGTCGATGATACAGTATAGATCGAAGAAGCTACAATTTGTGGCGGTCATAGGTAAAAACTAAAAACACCAACAATTTTACTGTCTCACTTCATACTTTTCATCATACATGAACCAACAATAAATGCAAAAAAAAACGAACATATTACTGAAAACAGAAATTCCGTATTTATTAATAGAAACTTCTTCACCATTCAGTCGATATATGTCCGACTCACGATACATGTGTGCTAGAAAATCTAACAATTTAGGTCCTCCTATGGCTTAACAAACACTGGGTTCAAGAAATAAAAGCAAGGAAAGATAAAAACTTTAAAACCCTAGTGGAAAAATTTCAGCAATCTAGGAACCTAAGATAGCTATGGGCAAGGTTTACTGACTAATCAAGAAAGGCTTTTTTTAGACAAAATGTTAGCAATTTTTACAGGGTTAAGGAATTGTAATCATGCTCTTTGAAATTTCTTTATAAATGTCTATCGTGATAAGATTCCCAAATTCGTTTTGAGTCATGAGACGCCAAGAAATATGAAATGAGGGTATGGAAGAACATCATCAGCTAGGAGGGGCTAACCCAAGTAATACTTTCTTGGGTCGAAAAGGGTTTTAAAGGTTAATCATTGAAGAGAAGAAACAACTCTAAATCTGAGGTACCTGCTCTGGCGCCTCCCTTTGCTTACTCGGTGCGAGACTCCATTACCAACGATATATGTCGATGGGACTGAACCGGAAGAAGTGAATCTCTCTAATACCAGCTCTTGCCTCTCTGGAGTCGGCAAGTATTCCAACCACAGAAGCATCAATAGCATCTTCATTCTCTGTTCTTGAAGCTCTAGCAGCTAAAAAGCAACGCTTTTTCTTTTTCATTGTTTTTGAGAATACAGAAAACTACAACATGGAACAGAGCTTAAAACCAATTAAAACCATATCAGTATAACTTAGAAAATTAACTGAAAATAAAATACATCAGTTCCCTGAAGAACAAAAAACAAATTAAGACTGGATAAGATCAAACTCACATGATCAATCTGACTGAGTTGGTACTGGTGAGACATCAGTGAAAAAAACAGCCACTTGAGACTTGCCGGTGGAGACTTATATTTTCCGGTGGATTTCATGACCATGTTTGTAGCTTTTTCAGAGTGGGTTTTGATTTTGGGAAGATTTAGGTTTAGACATAGCCTTTATATGGGAGGAGGATCAAGGGAAGGTGAAAGAGATAGAGTATTGAAGAAGAGTTTAAAGATTATCATTGATGATGATAACGATCAGGAGTGATTTCAGATAACGCAATAAACCATAGGTCAAAGAAGACGAAGTGAAGGGGAGAGATCCCCAAAACTTGACACGAAATACGTCTTGCGGCTGGGAATGGGCTGAGTGACGTGGAAGAATGAAATAATTTGATTGGCTAAATATTTTTGCATACGTGGCATAGTCCAGAAGGCTTTATTTAGCCCTTTTAATTATAGTAGATACTCCAATTTTTTTTGTTTATGTGATCAACATATCTTAATATCATATTATTAATTGAGAACATATTTATGTGAAAACGTTATAATTTGATTGTTTCTAAAATATAACATGATAAAGAGGATGTAGATTGATAACTTAGAAACTAAAAAAATATTGAAATAAATAAATAAATATGATGGATAAATTTTCTAAGCATGCTGACATGACTAAAACGAGATTACCATGCCTAAACCATTATTAACTACCACATTACCAATCCTGATTCATGTTAATCTATTGTTTTGTTATCCTAATAAAAACTTGCTAGATTGTTATGCTATATTATCAGTTTGGTTGCCAACTTTTATTTCAAATCATACGCTATGATTTTGAATCATATTATTGTAAAGTTGATTGTTTATACAAAACCATATGGTATGGCTTAAGTTGCATATGTGGTTGGATATACAAAATTGGATTGATGCCATTAATTTATGCTTCCATACGAAAGGTGTCATGTATTATAACTTATGGTTTAGGATTTATGTTTACAGACATGTAGAGTTTAGTATAACGGTCTAAGGTATATATTTCAAGACCAAATTAACATATAGACAACATATATTATGATATATGATATATTTTATAAGTATCAAATTCCGATATTTTTATCATAGAAATTCTCTCAGCTCTACGAGCAAATATTTTTCTAAAGAGAATATGGCAAAAATATAACTATAATTAACTATTTATATACACGAATATTACTTTAATATATTTTACTTTAATATTCTATTTAAATTTATTTGTATATTCTCATGGATGTTTCACCTACTAAATGTTTTATATGTAATGAATCGAGATCCCTTTCTAAGTACTCAGACTTAAACTTCTAAATATTTGGCTGTATATTTTTTGGCTTTTCATTCTTAAATTATTGTTTTCATTATCTTCTTTCTCATGTAGATAAAATGTTAATAGCATTGAAGGACAAACAAATGAGAAAGCAATTTCACTATCTTGATGACTCAATATTGCTATCATTTTTTCAAAATTTATATGTCCATTTTTGTATCATTTTCTTATTTTTCATCATTACTGTTTACCAATACTGTTATTTTAATGGTCGTTATTATATTATTCGTATACAAATGTATTTGCTATCTAATGCAGAAGAATGTTAACTACATTGAATACCAAACACATGACAAGGTAATTGGGCATAAAGTGAGTACTCTTACTATCAAATATATTTCTCTTAGTATTGATATAGTGTTGTTTCAGTTTCTTATAATTGTCACATTTTGCAGCATTATATTTACCAATATGATTATTTACTATATATCATTTGTATACTTATGTAAATCAATATTAACAATATTGAGGGCCAAATAAGTGAGAAGATAATGTTTTTAAACCTATATCCAATTTTATTGTTGTTGACTAAATTAAATATATAAAATCAGTTTTTAACATTTACTATTTCTAACTAAAACAATTGCAATGTTGTTTTTACAAAATAAATGGTCCATTTATATTATCTTCAATAACTAAATACAAAAATGTTTAATTACATAAATTTCATATAAAAAACAATTTACATTTCAAATAATTTAATACTCGAATATCTTTGATCTAAAGTATTTTACAATTATCATAAAGAAACGAAGTACTGGAATAGTTTTTAACCAAAATATTAAAATTATCTCAATATCTGGATTATATCAGAAAAATCTCTCAAAATCAGTTTTTACCACGAATTATCCAAATCATCCGGAAAAAATGTCATCCAATTGGAACCAAAAATTTATCTGATATTAATCGGTTCTTATAAGTGTTACCAAACTCAGATCAAACCAAAAGAATCTAACCGGACACGAACCAACTTTCATAGATAGCCGAATGGTTCCTATATCTTTAGAACCAAAAAACTAAAAACATAAAGAACCAAACAAGAGCTGAACTAAAAAACAAACCCCATGACTATTACATTCAATACGATAATTACCATACAATGTTTACCATAATTTCTAAAACAAGATAATAACGGATGGTTTATGAGTTTATAATACTTTTACAAATTAAGCAAAATTCGCGCAGGTCCACGGATCAAGATCTAGTAACAATTAAAGTTATGGTACTTTTCATGGGGTATGATTCAAAGATATTATTTCCCATATTATCTTACTACCATTAATTAAATATTGATATGTTATAAACTGGGAAATTTATCGACATAACATCATATTATAAGAATAGCTCCGTAGACTAACTAGTGGTTAGATCAAATAGTTCATTAATAACTGGGAAATTGAACTGTATAGATAGAAAACTAACAATAATTAAGTATCTAACCAAACAAAAAGTACCTCCATTATTTTTGTAATATATATTATATTACTCCTACTCTTCGGTTAATGAAAGAGAAATTATCTTCTTCTTTTTCCATTATCAACTACTACCATTTTTCCTCTGGTCTCCACCACTTTGCTTCCACCACCCTTACAATACGTTCATCACCCATTTCATAGCCATCACAACCACCTCCATATCTATAATCTTTGTTACATATGTCGTATCCGCTTCTGAGATTTACAGACCACGATGACATTATGGTTGAGATGTCCATGTTTGTCATGTAAGTTCCCAGTTATACTATGTTATTTGAATATTGTATACTATACTATTTCGTTTATTACTATTCTATTGTAATAATGCTTCATATTATGTATTGTGTGCATATTTTGATATTTGGGTTATGGTTTATATTTCTTTTTAGTGTTTGTAATTAGTGTTTGGGATTTAGTTTATGAAAGATTTAGATTAAATTTGGGGTAAATATTTCCTCCTTCTTTGCAATCATACACATTTCAAAATTTGAATATTAATATGTATTATGATATTTCGTTTATTATTATTATTCTATTTTTATAAGGCTTTACATTATGTACTATGTGCAGATTTGATATTTGGGTTAGAGTTTATATTTTCTTTTTGGGTTTAGTGATCAGTGTTTTAGGTTTATATTTCTTTTTAAGGTTAGTAATTAGTGTTTTGGGTTTATATTTCTTTTTAAGGTTTAGTGCTTAGTGTTTTGGGTTTATAATTCTTTGTAGGGTTAGTGATTAATGTGTTGAGTTTATATTTATTTTTAGGGTTTAGTGACTAGTGTTTTACAAGGTTCAAGAACGCGCTAGGCGTTACACGTGCGGTTGAACAGGGCCTAGCGCCTAATGAATTAATCGGAGATTAATCGGGAATTACTCGGGGAGGAATTTTAGACATTTTATATCGTTTTTGGGTTATATATTATTAATACACAGGTATAACGTTGTTGTTGTACAGTCTAGTGGTCAGCTGAGTGTATTTATTCCCACTGGACCCGAGTTCGAAAAGCGTAAGGGTTGCTTTTTTATTTATTTTAATCTTTAGGTTAAATGAGCTCCAAAATGACCAAAGTATCCCTGTCTTCTTCAACATTTATCTGCGATGGTCTGCAACTTCCAGCCGCTTTGTTTTTTTTTTTATTCTTTCGATTTGAATGGTTTTTCTTGCTTTTCTTCTAAGATTCAATCAAAATATATCAAATCCAAGACGAATATGTGATTTGAAACTTAAGATCTATAGAAACAGTGAGTTTTATTGATTCCCCGATTTGTTGGCCGAATAACTCCAAATCGCCTCGGTGGTAGCCCGTTCCACGCCTTTCCGGCGACTAGCCGGCCGCCTAGCCCGTGTTTTCGAACAGAGGTGTTTTATGGAAGGTTTGGATTGACTTTGGGGTAAGCATTGCCTCTTCCTTGCCATTATATACGTTTCAAAATTTGAACATTAATATGTACTATGTTATTTCGTTTATTACTATTTTATTTTGATATCGCTTTATATTATGCACTATGTGCAGATTTGATATTTGGGTTAGGATTTATATTTCTTTTTAAGGTTTAGTGATTAATATTTTGGATTTAGTTTATGGAAGACTTGGATTGATGTTAGGGTAAACATTATCTCCACTATTATTCAATCATTTTATAATATTATTAACTAGGGGTTGGCCCGGGCTACGCCCGGGTTTTATTGTTTAATTTTTAATTTTAATTATTTATATTTTGTATGTATATTTTAGCATATAAATATTATTAAATATAAGTTGCTAGACAATTTTAAAATTATTGATAAGCTATTATTAGAATATAAGTTGCTAGAAAATTTTAAAATTATTATTTATTTATTTTTGTTCA
>CAKOAT010076266.1:510019-536771 GCA_932364175.1 Eruca vesicaria subsp. sativa
TCATTAGTGGGTTGGAAATTTATTATTTTACAGAGCTAAGTTTGTAAATAATGGCCCATGTAAGAACTTAAATCGTGCAACAACATCATTTGAGAAACTACAAACCCATTAGGACACGTGTCTCATTCTTGTTATCTTATTTAGTAAAGTGACGTGGCTTAAGGAGGAAGAAGAGAGTTCTACTTTATATATATAGATATGAACTATACTATTTAGAATGTTCTATTTTATTTACACTGTTTGTCTTCTTCAATAACATTATCTCTTTCTCCGATCATTGCAGTCAAAGCATGACCAGTATCATAGTCGTGTTAATCTTTGTATAAAAGATGATTGTTTTTTATTGACGACCTCTGTTTCATCCGTAATTACTCCTACCATTGTCACCATCTTCGTAAACATCGCCGATGAGATAACCAATATCAACGCTCCGATAATCACTACCGCCGCAATACTCACCACAATTATCAATCACAATTTTTTCCTAAACCTTTACTAATTGTTGTGTGATATATTAAGTGTAGAAGTGTTGGATTTGGTGCCTTCAGAAAAGAAAACATAAAATGTCATAAATTTATAATTCCCCTTGTTTTTAATATAAACCTCTGCATTTTTTTTGTGTTGTTTGCGTCTCTTTAAAGCTAAGTTATTCTTTCATGCTAAACTAGACATTTAAGATTTTTGTTCTAGATTATATCAATATATAACTAATATTATGCTAGCTTGAGAAAAAAATCATATAATTTAATCAAAAATAACATAGTTGAATAACCCATCCAGAGAATATATTCATTATTATCACACAACAATAGAGTAAAGCTTTATTTTGCTGTTGTTTATAACATCATTAGAATGCAACACTCTTATTTTGGAGAAAGAACCTTGTCTCGATATGTTTTGAGAAACAATTAATGATATTTCTCTTATGTTCCTTCGCACCTCCATGCGTGCATTGTACTACAAGAAAACACGGAACATTCCAACTAACGTACCGACGGACACAAACGTCGTCGGACGTTTCTGACCAATTTCCGATGAAAAACCAAAAAGATATAAATTTATTATTCATCAGAAATTCGTAGGAAAATTTGAACCTTGCGAATTCCGACGAGATTCCAGCGGATTATTTCTGACGACAGATTTTATGTTCAGCTTTCCGACGCATTTCCGACGGACGATTTGACCGTTTGAAATTTCGACGAAATATCGACGACAATTCCGACAACTTTCCGACAACTCTTTTTGACCGTTCAACATTCCGATAGAATTCCGACGGTATTTTTGACTGTTTAGTATTCCGACGGAATTCCGATGAATTTGGAACATTCGTCGGAATTCGGTCGGAATTCCGTCGGTTGTCGCCAGCAACTATCATCTATATAAATACAAGCTCTCCTCACCACTTTTTTCTCATCCACTCTTCATTCTCTTTTCACACTCTACAAATCCGAAAAATAACAATCATGTCTTATACAAATCATTATCGATCGTGGATGGATAAACCGCAGTTGGATCCAGAAACCAATTTGCTTACGGATGAATACATGAAAGGTATTGGTGAATTCATGAGGGTTGTATAACAATCACCGGAAGCAAAAACCGGTATGTTAAGATGTCCATGCTCTTCATGCAATAATAGTAAGGTTATTAAAGAATGAGATGTTTGGACTCATTTATATATAAGTGGGTTTACAAAGAGGTATAAAGTTTGGTATCTTCATGGGGAAGCTGGTTATGAAATTGGTAGTACTAGCGAACCTCAGCATGTGGATAGGGTAGTCAGGGTAGAATAACCTACAACGGATATAGATTATGGTGTAGGTATTGAGCAGATGGTAAATGATCATTATAGAGGGGAGGAGCCGAATGCAAAATCTAGGAGTTTTTGACATGTTAGATGTAGGAAAACAACCTTTGTACAAAGGTTGTAGAGATGGTCATTCTCCCTTATCATCTGTAACTAGATTGATAGGTATCAAGATAAATTATAATTTGGCAGAAGAATGCGTTGATGCGATTGCTGATTTTGTAAAAATGTTCTACCGGAGGATAATCTTGCACCGAGTTCATACTACGAGGTTCAGGAACTGGTAGCGGGTCTTGGTGTACCGTATGAGGTGATAGATGTATGCATCGACAACTGTATGATCTTTTGGATAGCATATGAGAACCGGGATATATGCAAATTTTGTGGGAAACCTCGTTACCAAGAAACAAGAGGAAGAGTATCAGTGCCATTCAAAAGGATGTGGTATTTGCCTTAGACGGAAAGACTGGAGAGGTTATATCAGTCTGAACGCACAACCCAACCAATGAGATGGCATGCAAAGCACTCCACCGCATATACGGTACTGTATAGGCGTACACTTAACTAAATGTTAATTTGTTAACCCTAGAGTTCCAATATTTTAAAGAAAATTGAGTTAAAGCCCAAAACACACATAAAGCTACGTAGTTTAACTAAGTTTTAACCCTAATTAACAGTTTATGTCAATGCTTTGTCTTCTCCAGCGGTAAAAAAAAAAGAAGAAGCTTAAAGTCTACAGAGCTCCGACACCTTGACTCTACCAAAGGTATTGTTTTTATTTTTGTTCGCTTTTGTTTCTCTGCACATGTTTGTTTTGTTTTGAGTTGAGAAGAATTTTTTTTATATAATTTATATTATAGTGTGAATTATCAGGTATGTTTGCAAAGTACAATCACTCTGTTCTTATTACATGTTTGTTTTTACAAAAAATTGCAGAAAATCATTCAAGAGATTTTGGGATGGTTGGACCATCTGCAAATTCAAGTATGGACCAAGCAGGATCTTCAAAAACTTCTGTTTTGAAAAGAAATTCCAAAGACGTTGCTTGGAAATATGGGATGTTGTGTAATCCAAGTAATCCAGATAAGGTGAAGTGTAAACTATGTGGGAAACAGTTTTCTGGTGGTGCATTTAGGATTAAAGAGCATATTGCCAAGATTTCAGGAAATGTTTCTGCTTGTCCACAATCAACAAAAGATGATCAAGAAAAATGCAAAAAAGCTATTGATGAAGCAAAGAAGAAAAAGAAAAACAAGAGAAGTTCAGATGATGACTTGCGAAAATCTGTGAAGATTTGTGATGGTGGAGATGAGGATGATTATGCTGGTTCTGAACTTGAAGAGTTGAGGTCAACAAAAATTCCTCGTACTCTTGGTCCAATGGATAAATTTGCATCAGATATCAACCCACAACTTTCTTCCATGGCAACCAGACAACAAAATATTAGTGATGCTCTGGGGAAAGAAAGACTACATAAAGTTCACCAATACATTGGCAGATGGCTTTTTGCTTCTGGTGTTCCCTTTCATGCTACTGCAAATGATGAGTTCAAGTTGATGCTTGAAGCTGTTGGACAGTTTGGCCGGGGAGTTACACCACCAAGTCAATATATGCTAAGAGAGCCTTTACTGAAAGAAGAAGTTGAGAGAATCAAGGGTTTATTAAAGGGCCAGGAAAAAGAGAGGAAAGAGAACGGGTGTTCAGTTTTAACGGATGCTTGGTCTGATAGAAAAAGAAGAAGTATTATGAACTTGTGTATTAATTGCAGAGGAGGAACCATGTTTCTTTCTTCAAAAGAGTGTTCAGACGAGGCTCATACAGGTGAATTTATTTATGAGTATGTCAAAGAGTGCATTGAGGATGTTGGGGTAGAGAATGTGGTTCAAGTAGTAACCGACAATGCACCAAACAACATGGCCGCTGCGAGGATCTTGAAAGAGAAAATGCCAAACATTTTTTGGACATCATGTGCTGCCCACACTGTTAATTTGATGCTAGATTGCATTGCAAAACTCCAAAGTTTTAAGACCATCATCCAGAGGGCTAAAGGGTTCACAATCTTTGTTTATGCTCACCACAAGACTTTAGCGTTGATGAGAAAGTTCACAAACAATAAAGACATTGTGAGACCAGGGGTTACTAGATTTGCCTCATGTTTTCTAACTTTGCAAAGCTTGATGGACAAGACCGATCAGTTGCAGTCCATGTTTGTTAGTGCTGATTGGAAAAACTGCAAATGGGCAAAGCACTCTAAAGGAGTGGGAGCTTATAAAACAATGACGAGTATACAGTTTTGGAATGGAGTCACTATGTGCTTGAAGGTTTTTGGACCTTTGGTTAAGGTGCTTAGATTGGTTGATGGTGATAAGAAACCTACAATGGGATATCTGCATGGAGAATTGTTACAAGCAAAGAAAGATATACGTGCTGGGTTGAATAACATTGAAAGGAATATTCAGCCAATCATGAATATCATTGACCAAAGGATTGAGGGTCGACTTGACAATCCTTTGCATATGACGGGTTATCTCTTAAATCCTTACTATTTATACAAGGATCAGACCATTCCATTACATAACAATGTGCTCACAAGTTTTTTCAAGTGTGTCAATGCTTTTATTCCGGATGACCTTTCCAAGCAATGCAACGTCATCAATTCCGAGATTAATAAATACAAGAACAAGGAAGATAATTTTGGGACACCATGGGCTAAAAAAGGCTGTGAAGAAATTAAAGATGATTATGATCCAGGTATGTTCAAAAGTTAAAGCCATTATACATCTTTACGAACTTGCACTGATCTTTATTTTCTTATTAGTTGAATGGTGGAATACTTACGGGGCATCAGTGCCTAATTTGCAAAGAATGGCAAAGAGAATTTTGTCTTTAACTACTAGTTCATCAGGATGTGAAAGAGCTTGGAGTTCTTTTGAAGGGGTAATTTTTTTTATTCGTTTATGATTTTAAACTTTTCTAACTTAATATTTCAATATTGATTACTTTGTTTTAAAAATGCAGATACATACAAAAAAACGTAACCAGCTTAGTACAACTAGGATGAATAATCTTGTATTTTTCCAGTTTAATTCAAGATTGTTGAATAAAAGAAAAAGACAGAAGGAGAAGAACATTGATATATTGATTGCTGATGATGCTACTCACGCTCAAGAATGGCTTGTTGAAGGTTATGATGGAGAACATGAATCAGCTATGGATGTGGGAGCTGGTGATGCAGGAGAGGCAGGTGATGATTTTATGGCTGATATTAGAGAATTGCATGATGAAGATTTTATTTCTGGTGATGAAGAGGACGATTTTGCTGGTAATAATTTGGAATCAGAAGAAGACCAAGTTTCAAACATGTACGCTGAAGAACTTTAGTTTGGTTAATTTTCTTTACATTTGAGTTATTGTTTTGTTTTGAGGATGATATATTTTTTTTCTAGTTATTTGATTTTAAGAACTTAGTATTGAAATTCTTATATTCTTTTAGTATTAATATCACTCTGATTAATATTATTTTATTTTTATATTAGTTATCAATAAATTATATATATATGTCCGCTTAGGCCCCGTTTAGGCGTCCGCGTATACAGCTATACGCTAGGCGCTGGGTCACCGCACAACGAGCGCATAGCGCATTTTAGAACACTGGAATTTACCCATGAGAGAAGAAATGTCTATCATGGATTATGTACTGATGGTTTCAGCCCATTTGGAAAGCATGGAAGACAATATTCAGTATGGCCAGTGATTCTGACCCCGTACAACTTGCCGCCCAATTTGTGCATGCGAAGAGAGTTTGTTTCTACTCCATTCTCGTTCTCGGGCCAGTCCATCCTAAGAGATCACTTGATATGTTTCTTCAGCCACTGATATGTGAGTTGCAACATCTATGGGCGCATGGTGATGAGACATACGATGTTTCGTGCGGAGAAAACTTTCAGATGCAGGCAGTACTTATGTGGACAATAAGTGATTTTCCAGCATATGGGATGTTATCTGGATGGACAACACATGAGATACTATCATGTCCACATTGTCAAGATGACACAGATGCTTTCCAACTAAAACACAAAAGAAAAACGTGTTGGTTTGACTGTCACAGAAGATTTCTACCACCCGACCATCCGTACCGTAGGAGCAGGACTTTGTTTACGGAGAACAAAAAAGTGTTTGACAGTCCACCAGAAGAAATTAGTGGGGGAGGTTTTGTTGACACAACTAAGGGATTTTGGTGCAGAAAGGACGCCAGACGTTGGTGGACATGAAAATATTCGACCCGATGCTGTTGGACAACTACACAATTGGCACAAAAAGAGTATCTTCTGGGATCTGCCATACTGGAAGGATCATCTGTTGCGGCATAATTTAGATGTCATGCATATTGAGAAGAACTTTTTCGATAATCTGATGAACACAATCCTTAACGTCCAAGGTAAAACGAAGGATAATTTGAACTCAAGATTTGAATTAGTCGACATTTGTGATCTTTCTGAACTTCACGTTGATGAGAACGGTTTGGCTCCTTTTCCCATATATCGGCTTGATGCGGCTGCGAAGGAGGTGTTCTTTGATTGGATCACCGATGAAGTGACCTTTCCAGATGGTTATTCGTCAAATTTGCATAACAGCGTCGACAAATCTGAAGGAAAATTTACTGGCTTGAAAAGTCATGTTTGTCATGTAATGATGCATCGGCTCCTTCTGTTTTGTTTTTCTGGATTACTGCAAAACAATATTCATGAAGAAATTGCACGTAGTTTTATTTTATATTTTTAAATTGGTTGTCATATTAATTTATTAAGTTTTACATGTACTTATAGTTTTTTTTCTTTATATACATGCAGAGATAAGCGCTTTCTTCCGCGATTTATGCAGTAGATCAGTCACATAAGAGAGTATTAGTAACTTGAAGGCTACCATACCCGTGAGCATGTGCAACCTCGAAAAGATATTTCCTCCGACGTTTTTTGATGTAATGGAACATCTTGCTATTCACCTCGTAAGAGAATTGGAACTTGGTGGTCCTGTGCAGTACCGATGGATGTATGTTTTTGAATGTTATATGCATCATTTAAAGAAGATGGTCAAAATTTTAAGCAAGATAGAAGAGTCTATAGTCGCGTAGGTGATCAATGAAGAAATAGCAAACTTTTCTGAAAAATATTTTCCATCAGAAGTGCAGACAAAAAACCGGAAACCTACTTGGCATGATGATGGAGAGCAAAGGGCAACGTATTATGTTACCGTCCCAAATATATTTAGGGAAATTGGACGACGTAGTGGTAAACCGAAGAAGCAAAAACTTACTGAGAGGAAGTACAATCATCTGCATACATATTTGCTCACCAACTGTGAAGAACTTCTACAATATGAGAGGTACATGTTTTTATTTCATTTAAAAGCTTAGATTATTCATCAAGTTTTATTTCAGTTTAATTAATTACATCTTTTTGTATAGTATTTATATGGCAGAGCTGAGGGTGGCTTACAGACAAGCCACTGATGAGGAGCTTCAGCAACTCAGACATAACGGATTTTCCGTTTGGTTAGATAATTATGTGTGTGTGACAAAAACTTACTTATACATTTAATGAAATAATTAATCATCGATAAAAACATTAACATGTTTGGTATTATAGGTGACTGCAGGTTTGTCTAGAGGAGAAGTGTTTGATGATTGGATCCTCGAATTTGTGCGGGGACCAAATTATGTGGTCAAATCATATCCAAAATATACAACTCTAGGATATGCATTCTCAAGGAAAGACTATTCTAAGACAACTTATGATGCTGGTGTTTCGTCTTCATCCGGAGACGATGTGTACTACAAAAAGATAAAAGATATTTTGGAGATTCAGTATCCCGGTATGGTTGGATGGCGGTGTACTGTATTATGTTGTGATTGATATGACAACACTCCAGATCGAGGGGTGAGAACTGACGCATTTGGTGTTACATCAGTTCATTTGCGAAGGACACTTCACTATTATGATCCTTTCATTCTTGCTTCTCAAGCTGATCAGGTATTTCAATTTCTTAAATTATTTATATGTCTAAATTTATCATTTAATATATCACTAATTAATATCTACTGTTTTATTTATAGGTTTGTTATATCAGTTACCCTCGGGTTAGTGATATCACTCAAATTACCCTAAAGAGTGAATTACTCTCTCAAATAAGAGGTTCAGTTGTAGTACTTAGGGATCAAATCCACAAGGAACTAAGGAACACAAACGATATAATCCTAAGTGATTATGCTAGGTTGATTAATTTTTGAAAGTAAATTGCAGTTGTGAGCAATGGAGAGTTGCTCAAGAGAATTGGTTTTAGGTTTTAAACAATAAATGAAAGTATTTAGATTCAAGGCTGCTATTCAGATAATCAAGATTATAATTATACAGATGTCTTTATAAGTTGCTTTCAAGATATTAAAGAACTTCAATTCTTAGATAAGTCTATTAGCAATCGCTATTAGACTCGTCCATTGATCTGACTGCCGGCAATATCAACCGATGGTTTGAGAGCGATATCGGACGATATGGGTTGCTGTCGATCGATTATTCTATAGGAGTATCGATCGATATAGCTTCAAATCGAATTTAATATGTGTTCACCAAGATCATAGACCGGCTTTCGTTCGTCTCTAGAGGATCTCAGTTTATACCAGATGATTTCAGGATGATGATTAACAAGTTAAATCATTTCATGATCATACTCTAGTTAGCTACTCTAGAGTAAGCATTAGGGTTCATCAGGATAATGAATATCACAACTCAACATTCCATAGTTGGGGCTAATCCCTCATAACTATTTGAACCCTAAATCTAACAAGTAAATCTACTCAGACATGGCTAAGTGATTCATAGCATCAAGGTAATAATAGAAATTCATAAGATTAGAAGATTGAACACTTGGTTCTTTTGAACAACAAATCTCTTTGTGTGTTCTTCTAAATCTAGAATTCTATAACCTTTTATGTAAATGAGAATAAGATGAAAAGAATACTTTTATAAATCAAAGAACTAAGAGTATTAAGAATAAAAGCTATCAAATGCACTAGAAGCACACTCAAAGAACAAAAGGTATTCAAAACATGTCTAGCCAAAACACATATGCATAACTATAAATATGAGTTCCATTAGGTTAAAAACTCGTCAGGGGCAATCTTGTAATATTGAGAGAACTTGGGCTTCAAGTCGGCTGAGTCAAACTTGTTCTTCACGCTCGATATCGATCGATGGTACAAGGTGTACATCGATCGATGGAGTATCTCGATTCGTCATCTTCTACGGAAGCGTCATCGATCGATTACACAGAATGTGTATCGATCGATATGTATCTCTGGATATCGACCTTGTTGTCTGATCTTCATAGTCATATCGGGAAAACTCTCCTTTAAGCTCCATAAGGGCACCTAAATCATCACGTTACTCCAAAATGCTCTTGAACCTGAAAACATACCTAATAGACTCCAAAACATATATATATATATATATATATATATATATATATATATATATATATATATATATATATATATTGTAAAATCATCTTAATACCATGGTTAAAAGTGGGTCAAAACCATGGTAGATCAACTCCCCCAGACTTAACCTTTTGCTTGTCCTCAAGCAAACACAATAGTTAGTCTTTGGAAGAAGTTTAAAAAGAAAACAACAGGGACTCAATCAAATCTTAACTTAAGATCATAACCTCTACTTTTTTGCAAGCCACATCTCAAATCTATTAACTACAGAAGTACATTATACCATATCCTAACTTAGCAACCAAATTCATCTAGCCAATCAACTTAGCAATCCTGCTTGTCTATCCCCTCTACTGATTTCATTTATGCATAAAATAGAAGTGTAGGCTTTACCTTGGCAGTATCGATCAAGGAACACTTGGATTCAACTCAAGCAAGTTTCAGGCATTCTCGTTCTGGTTTCTTTTCTCCCTATATCTCCATTCTCTAAATCCCAAATTTTCCTTTTACTTTTATATCAGTCCCAATGAACAACAAATGTTTATCTTATTGATATTTCTACTTTTTGTAGCCTTTTCTGACAAAGTGTAGGTAAATAGTGGGATCATGGGTAATTTACCTCTCCCTCGCTTCCACAATGTGTGATCATTCCTTTGAATTAGAATAGTGGGGTCATGGGTAATGTATCTCTCCCTCTGCCTCGCAGGAAATCATCTCAATCTTTATTTTCTTTTCTTTTTTGGGATGCCAAAGGAAGGAGAGAAGGAAACCAAAATTATCAAGACTTTTACCTTCCAGACTTGCAGGAGGATTCCGATCCCTTGTATACCAAGCCCCAAGACAAGCAATAGATGTCAGGTTAGGTTGGAAATCATCTTTGGTTCTTCCAAACAATCAGGAAAAATGCTGTCATAGGTGACCGGTGATCCACTTTAGCATCTATAGTACTTTCTGCAATCAACAATTCTAAGAATGGTGCTAAAGAGTGGTTAGATAAAAAGTAAAATTTTGAAATCTTTTTGTCCCCTTCTTGACTCAATAAAAGCAATTTTGAAAACATTTAATGAGATCAAAAGGTAAAGTAGCATCATTAATCTCCACTCCCCCAGAATTAAATCATACACTGTCCTCAGTGTATAACCAGTCGGGATTAGGGCATAAATAAACAATGTATAACTGATATCGAAAATTGTGAACGATATACCTGACCGGAATTCGTATCGATCAATGGTGAGTCGCCTTCGTCGATCCTCATGGATAGGTCTTTGTCGATCGATGTCGACAGGATCATA
The DNA here is from genome assembly GCA_932364175.1 of Eruca vesicaria subsp. sativa. Taxonomy (NCBI): domain Eukaryota; kingdom Viridiplantae; phylum Streptophyta; class Magnoliopsida; order Brassicales; family Brassicaceae; genus Eruca; species Eruca vesicaria. The sequence goes on from CAKOAT010076266.1 coordinate 520,611, forward strand.
TCGGTCGATAGAGGTAGTGATCGTGTAGCATCTCTTCTGAAATAAATAAAACGGAAGTAATAAGTAAAAATATAATAAAAATAAGGAAGAAAATACCTAATAGTGGGTTGCCTCCCACTCAGCGCTTAGTTAAAGTCATTTAGCTTGACTATGGAGGTTGGGAAACAAGTGTCCTCCTTGTCTTGTGATTCTTCAAACCATGAAGTTAAGAAGCTTTTTGTGGCTTTCTCGCTTCTGGTCATACTAGCTTTCAACCCTTGGACCTCATCGTGGATTCTTTAAAGCCACTCCTCAATGCTCGCAATGCTGAACTCATGTTGTCCAATCTTGCTGTAGGTTTGTTCTAGATCAATACTCAGCTGCATTGTGTCGATGTGTTGGATGTTTTGCACATGGGTAGAGGAATTATCGACCGATCTTGGTGTGGCTGTATCAGTCGATTTGAGAGGATGTCCATCGGTCGATTGGCTGAAAGGCACGTCGATTGATGCGGATGGTGCATGTCGGTTCGCGAGCTGTCTCTGAATGTTTTTGATCTCCTTCTGAATTTCTTCTGTTGTGCATTCCAATCCTTGAACGTCACTCTGTATTGGGAACCACATCTTGTCGAGTAATCTGTATGCTTCTTCTCCACAGGCTTCAATAGCTTTGTAGATATCTCTTGTGATGTCCTCAATTTCTCCTCTGGTACAGAACTCTGGTGCTTGAATATCGGTCAATGTACAGGGTGGGTCATTGATCGATAGCTCCTGTAGGTGACTCTCGATAGGCTTGTGGATGATGGTATCGATCGATGTTTTTGTGGCTGTATCAGTCGATTTCGGTTTCTGAGATTCTACTTCTTCGCGAAGTGCTTTCACTTCTTCTTGCAGGGTGTTCCTCTCTTTGCGAGCTAAGTCATTGCCAGTCTGAACCCAATGTAATTCTTCTTGAAGTGATGCTATGGTTCATTCATGTTCAGACTTCAGTGATGCCATTTTACAGTTATGTTCACCAACTCTTCCATTGATCATGTATGTGACCTCTGCTTGTGTGTAGAGCTTGCAAACTGGAACTCTTTTAGGAAACTGTTCAGCGTGTTCTGGTAAACATAAACAAAAGCGCTCCATCAGTGAGGCTCTATTCAGCAGTTTCCCCATATCTTCTTTGGAAACATGTATGATATCTCCATCTACTCCTCTTGCAAAACCATTCTCATCTCTGTAAACACCATATTCGTCTTTCTTTTCCCATAAGAATTGGCGAATCCCTAATCTGAAAGCTCGTTTCCCAAATTCGCGATGTATATCGTTCGATGTGAGTCTTCACATATCGATCGATGTGTGTTGGAATTCTGGATAGGCTGAGTTGGTCATGTGAAGAATGTTTGCAACGTCTTCTTTGGAGATTGGAATGATTCTTCCATCCATTGCTCATGCATGGCCATCTGGATCCCTGAAAATACCAAATTCATCTGGAATTAGTAAGGTAAAATCGAAGTTATGTGTTGGTACCTCGGATGTTGCAGTGGTAGGATCGATCGATAGTACTGTATTTGTATCGGTTGATAGGTTGAGGTGGCTGTCAAACGATTGATGGTGTCCCATGTCGGTCGATACGTCTGGTTTGGTCGCATACGTCAGTGGTTCTCTATCCACTGTGAAACTTTCATGGTAATTGCTAGCCCAACTTCCAATTGAGTAGTCTCCGTCTTGTGTATCATGTGAGACATACAGGTTGTCGCTCGGTGGTTCGAAACGTCTTTTGAGAGATCTCAGTTCGTGCATATCGATCGATGGAGGGTGGTCTCTGTCGATCGATGCTCTGAAGATGAAGGATGGTAGAGGAGGTATTTCTTCATCTTCCCGAAGAAATCTGTACTATGTGGCTTGTTCCTCTTCATAATCTTCATCATACTCCTCCTGAGTACTGATGCTTGCCAGTTCTGGAATGTAATGATTGTTCTCCCAATCATCTACGTGAAAGTCGCCATCTGGAAACTCCTCTTCCATCTCTTGGAATAGTCTGTCGATCGATGACCAGTTATGCTCGTTGGTCGACTCCGGTTGATTGGTATCGGTCGATGGAAGAAGGCTTCCGTCAGTCGATACGTCTTGCTCGGTCTCGTACTCGGCCATTGAATCATACTAGTGGGCACAGAAACATGTTGCTACGAGTGTTGGGCTCTCTGTCCTTGGAATCTTGATGACTTGGACTGGATTGTAGTGGATGGTAGGGTCAATTAGGGTTAGGCAGAGCTGATTGGATTTCAGGTAACAAACAGCTCCAACTGTTTCTTAGAAAGCCCTTCCAAGCAGTAGAGATGTCTTGAAGTTGAGCTTGTTTTCCAGAACGTGGAAGTATGTAGGAATTAGGGCATCTCCAATCTGTACCTCAAGATTTCGAACTATGCCTCCAGAGTTCTGCTGAGAACAATCCACGAAGATGAAAGATTCTTTAGTAGGCTCTATTTTCAGACCTAGATGGTCTGCCATTATCTTGGGTAGGATGCTAACTCCAGATCATGTGTCGCATAGAGCACGAGGGAACTCAACACCTCTTATTGAACATGGTATTGTGAACTTCCATGGATCGCTCTTCTTCTTCTTCAGTGTGATCTTCTTCTTTAAACTGTCTCTGACTTGGTGAAACATCCTCATGATGTCTTCTTCTGTCACCTTGGTTTCTCTGAAAAACATCCACAATCTGTGTGAAAAGTAGGTTTCTTCAAAGGGTTTCTCTTTAGGTATTCGTAGAACTCTCTTTCTGAAGCTTGAAAATTCTTTCTCGTTAGCTTCCCTTTTATAAGGCTTGGGGATCTTCTCTTTCCTTTTTCTGAGAACTCTTCCATGATTTTCTTTTTCTATCTCCATGGGCTCAAAGATGTCCATGGGTCTCTTCATGATGGCGGTGGGATGGCTTCTGGAAGTTTTGGACTGCTCCCGAAGTGCATCAATTCGTGCAACGTCTATCTTTGGAAGTTTCACTCGACGTTGGGGTACTGTGTATCGGGCGACAACTGGAGTATATCGGTCGATATCTCTAGCTTCGTGTCGATCGACGGGTGAGTCATCATGTCGATCGATGTCATGTGGATCGACTTCGATAGGGACGGGCGGATGTGGGTGTCGTGCTGCGAAGGCTTCATGTGACATAATCTTGACGGCACTGTACTCATGAGAGGTTTCGTCTAAGTCCATCGATCGACACTCGTTAAAGTCTATCGATCGCTGTACTCTGGAATGTATTGGTCGATTTTCAGGAGATGATATTGATCGATAGTAGTCGAATCCGAAGTCTGTCTCACTCTCATCATCAGACTCTTGCAGATTTTGCCAAAAGTCATCATCCAGGATGGCATGCACATCATGGAGTGTAGCAAACTCTCCCATTCCTTTTGCTAAAACTTCTTGCTTCTTTAGTGCTTCTCTTGTCTGAACCACCTGGGTCTCCAACTTCTTCACATAGGTAGTTAAGCCATCAACCTTGGTGTTGAGGTTGGTGTAGACATAGTCGATCTTTCCATTGAAGTTCATCTGAAGTTTCTGCTGACTCTCAAGAACTTTGTCTAGCATCTCTTCTACCTTACTGTCTTGGGTGGGTGGGTGGGTGGGTGGGTGGTGGATTTGTGTAGAATGAGTTTCCATAACTCATGTTGAAGTTGCTGCTGTTGTAGTTGGTATGCTTCTGTGAACTCTGGTTGAATTTGATTTTCTGTCCTGCGAAGTTTCTGTATCCTCCTTGGTTTCCAGACCTCTGAAATCTAGCTCCACTGATCCAGTTCACATCTTCTTCTTTGTATTCCTCTTCAGCTACAGTTTCTGCATCCTCCACTGAGCAAATCTGCTTATTTAGTAACTTCTGAACATGATCCAGCTGTGCTTGCACTTCATTAATATGTTACTTCCCAAGGAATGATGTAACTTTTGTCTTCACGATGTTTTTTGTGATGTTGTTTGAAGCTAGGTTATCAATTAACTTCACAGCTTCTTGCGGTTTCCTGGTGGTGAAATTGCCTTCACTAGCTGTGTCTAGAGCCATCTGATACTTCAAAGTGATGCCTCTGTAGAAACTGCAGAGCAGTTGCACTTTGTTGAATCCGTGGTGTGGACAATCTCGCTGGTAGGATTTGAATCTGTTCCATCTGTCTTTAAATGATTCTCCAGGATCCTGAATGAATATAGCAATTTTCCTCCTCCATTCTTCAGCGCGTGAGTCATCAAAGAAGTTACGCAGGAATGCGTTTTTGATGTCGCTCTAGGTTGTGAGAGAACCTGGTGGTAGTTGTCTCAGCCACTGCAAAGCTTCTGCAGATAGAGAGTATTTGAAAAGTTTGCAGAGAAGATAGTCTTGAGGGACTTCATTGGCTTTGATGACAGTTATGAGATCCTCTAACCTCTCCAGATGGTCCATGGGATACTCATGGGACAACCCACATAAGGGTATTTGTCCTACAAGTGTGTAGTACTACGGCTTGAGCTCGAAATCTCCTCTCTGAATGGCAGAAGGGCGGATGGCTGATCGGTTGGTATAGAACTGATCTGGACGGTTGTAGTCAGCCAAAGTTCTAGCTCTGTTAGCCTCTTCTACAGGTTGAATGAGATCTGTAGGTGCAGTTTCTTGCTCATGAATGATTTCCTTCTGAGCATCCAGCTTCTGACCTGCTGCATTACGCATGTGACCATCTTGATCACGCAGGTCTCCATTCTCATTAGTAGTGAGAATAATAGTCGCTACCATGTCTCGCCGGTAAGTATCGATCGATTTAAGATGAGGTATATCGATCGATATCGGATGAAATATTTCGGTCGACGAACGGTTGTTGATGTTGATCGATGGACATGAGTATCGGTCGACGAAGAAGGTGTCTCGGTTGACTGTGGTAAGCGAGTATCGGTCGACGAAAGGTTATTGATGTCGATCGATGTGGAACGTAAGTCTTTATGAATGCTACGTTCCAAACTGTGGGGATCTTCTGAGTACACAAATTGGCTGTTCTTGTTGCTTCTATTACTGCTGGGCATGTACATGAAAAGGACAAGAAAAAAAAAAATTTGTGTCAGAAGATGATTAAGCAGTAAAAAAAGTAACCTAGACCTAATCAGATTAAATCTAATGGCGATCTTAGTTCCCCGGCAAAGGCGCCAAATTTGATATCACTCAAATTACCCTAAGGAGTGAATTACTCTCTCAAATAAGAGGTTCAGTTGTAGTACTTAAGGATCAAATCCACAAGGAACTAAGGAACACAAAAGATATAATCCTAAGTGATTATACTAGGTTGATTAATTTTTGAATATGTGTTCACCAAGATCATAGACCGGCTCTCGTTCGTCCCTAGATGATCTCAGTTTATACCAGATGATTTCAGAATGATGATTAACAAGTTAAATCATTCCATGATCATGCTCTAGTTAGCTACTCTAGAGTAAGCATTAGGGTTCATCAGGATAATGAATATCACAACTCAACATTCCATAGTTGGGGCTAATCTCTCATAACTATTTGAACCCTAAATCTAACAAGTGAATCTACTCATACATGGCTAAGTGATTCATAGCATCAAGGTGATAATTGAAATTCATAAGATTAGAAGATTGAACACTTGGTTCTTTTGAACAACAAATTTCTTTGTGTGTTCTTCTAAATCTAGAATTCTATAACCTTTTATGAAAATGAGAATAAGATGAAAAGAATACTTTTATAAATCAAAGAACTAAGAGTATTAAGAATATAAGCTATCAAATGCACTAGAAGCACACTCAAAGCATAAAAGGTATTCAAAACATGTCTAGCCAAAACACATAGGCATAACTATAAATATGAGTTCCATTAGGTTAAAAACTCGTCAGGGGCAATCTTGTAATATTCAGAGAACTTGGGCTTCAAGTCGGCTGAGTCAAACTTGTTCTTCACGCTCGATATCGATCGATGGTACAAGGTGTACATCGATCGATGGAGTATCTCGATTCGTCATCTTCTATGGAAGCGTCATCGATCGATTACACAGAATGTGTATCGATCGATATGTATCTCTGGATATCGACCTTGTTGTCTGATCTTCATAGTCATCTCGGGAAAACTCTCCTTTAAGCTCCATAAGGGCACCTAAATCATAACTTTACTCCAAAATGCTCCTGAACCTGAAAATATACCTAATAGACTCCAAAACATATATATATTGTAAAATCATCTTAATACCATGGTTAAAAGTTGGTCAAAACCATGGTAGATCAGTTAGGAACAGAGATGATCCTTGGATTGTCGCAATGTCAATTAATCCAAGAGGACAAGTAGAAGGAAGTTTGGATAATGACCCATTAAAAGCAAGCTCTACCAGCAACGTGAGTAGTCGAAGATTTAGAAGATACTGAACTCGTGGTTGATTTGGACGGTTTGGAGATGATGATGTTGTGCATTCGGAGAATGAAGCTCAAGTTGGAGAGTTCGACGAAGATTCTGAGTAGATTTCCTTATTCATATATGTTATTGGAGTTTTACAAGTATTTGCAGTATTTAGTATAAGTTATTGGAGTTTCACAAGTGTTTGAACTGTTTAGTATAAGTTATTGGAATTTTTAAAATCTTTATGTATTTCACTTTAACGTATTCGTTACTTTTAAAAAATTTTAACATATTTCTTCAACATTTATACCAAATTGTACAAACATACTCCAACAATCTTAGATTATGATATAATTTTTTATAGTATCGAATTACTCAATATTATGATTAGTTAACACGCATTTTCATACTAACGAAGTGTTGTATTTGATCATAAACTTGATTTTCTGAAACCTCAAATACTATGTCGTCGGAATTCCGTCAGAAAATTCTGACAGAAATGTAATTCTGTCGAAAATTTCTAACAGAATTCCGACCGAATTTGTATGTCCGTCGAAAAGTTCTGACAGAATTCCGACGGAATATATCCTAAAGTAGACACATCCTCTCCTTTCCCTGTGTCGTCGGGTTGTCATTTTCGGGACCGATTTCGTCGGATGTCGTCGGAATTTTTCATTTACCCAGGTAGAATTTTAGCGAATTTTTTTGGTTAACCGCGTAATGAAATTTCCAACGAAATTCTAAGGAAACCAGTCCATCGGAATGTTTTAATTAAAAACCAGAGTCTTTTCTTCTTTTCATTCTCTCTTGATTCTCCTTTTTATCTCCGACGAAACCGGACCTCGCCTCCTCTCCCTTCAATCTCCGACGTCGTCGCCTCCTCTCCCTCCGACGAATCTGCTGTCCTCGCCTCCTCTCTATCTTGAAACCATGTGTGACCCTAAACCCTATCTCTTGAAACCATAGTTTTAACTCATAGTTTTATGATTGAACTGAATAGATTTTAGGATTGAATTGATTAGAATTTTAGATTGAACTCATAGTTTTAGGATTGAATTGATTAGAATCTTGGTTTTAGGTTGTAGATTGATGGATAATTTAGGTTTTAGATGATTATTGGTTTTTTCTGAATTTTATATTTTAAAAATATTTTATAAAACATTTAGATAGGTTTTCTATATATTTACAAACGTTTTATTCAATTTCTATTATATAAAAACATTTTTAAGAATTGTAAAACTTTTTAAAAATCTAAATAAAATTATATATGTTATAATAAACATATATATATATATATTGATTTTAATATAATCATAATTTTTTTGTTAACTAAAAATGTATTCAATTGTATGATTTTTTTTTTAATTATAAGTTGTTTATATTTATACTAGGCTAAACCCGCCCTACGGGCGGGCGTATAAATAAAGTTATTTGATAAATTAAAAGTTTATTTAACCTAAAATTAGTATTAAGAAGTTCATAATTGTTTTCTAACAATTTTATCTATGTATTTTACTATTCATTTTAGCAATTATAATGACACATTCAACATAGTGTCAATATTATCCCCAATTATGTATGTTTTTTTTTGTTTTCACACAATTTTACAGTACAGAGATTAGTTTTTATCCTATTTAATATGCATATTAATCTCAGATCTTGAAGCTTATAAGAAACAATTGAATAACTATACATGATGCGTCTTGTGCTTTAGCATGAATTTGTTAGCAGATGCTGGTTTAAATTAAAAATAGTTTTCAAATTTTTATAAATACAAATTTTGAGTTAAGTGGGATTTTATTCAAGTTGGATATTTATAACCGAGACATATTGAGAGGAATGGTCAAGGGACATTAATTGGAATCTAAATCTTGTAGATTGATCAATGATCTGTGGTGTAGCTGGATTTAGAGAGTCTGTGAGATCTCTAAAAAAAAAATTTAGTATATGTATTGACTGGTTTCTAGACATAGCATTATATCCAGCACTTTCTGAAGAGGAAAAGACATTAAATATTCAACACTTAGAAATATACTACACTACCATAACCATACTTAAATAAAACTTATATTCTTTATATATTTTTGTTTAGAAAATGACTAACCATGCATGTTTTATCTTCTCACGTCACTTTAAAAATCTTGAATTGAACCCTTGTCAATTTATGTCATAGGTGAATAAAGAGACGATAAAGTCGCACTCATTATCCAATCTGTCAATGGAGCAGCAAAAATGTTTGATGATTTTTCATTTGAATGTCCCTTCACAACAAAGTGTAATATATAGTTTAGTAAGACATTATTTGAGAGTAATCCATCTATATAGATATAGTGAAAATGTGTTTGGAAACTATATATATATATATATATATATATATCTAAAATTCTATGGTAAAAAATCTAGAGCAAAGATTCCACAGTAGTTTCATATATGATAATGTATAATCTTTCATCTGAAATTGATTGAAATTAAATCTTGCAATTGGTAAAACTCCTAATAATATGTATATACTTTTTGCTCTCGGGTTTAGTATCTTTGGTAATTGGTAAAACTCATAATAATATGTATATACCCTTTGAAATTTGTTTTACTGGTTAGAGCTCATGTGCTATGGTTCACTGTTGTTATTCTCTGTTTCATGTAATCATTTTTCTGTAAATGAAAACTCTTTTATCATAGAAAAAAATATGTGTATACATCTTCTTCAATAGATTAAATCTGATTCCGTTAAGTCTGAAATTTTTCAGGGATCTCAAATGCGGTGATATAAATAGTTTCTTCTTCTTGTTATGCTCACATCACAAATCAAATTAAAAACACCACACCGTATAACTCATGTATATATATACATAACTGAAACATTTGGATAGTAAAGAAATATATACCAGAGTTATTTGAAACATCACAACAACCCACACCACCAACAACAACTTTGTTTTAAGGCCTTTGGAATTTGGTTTCGATAAGATTCTTAGAGGTGAAGTTTCATTACGTTACAATAGAAGATGCTAGGGTCAATTTAATTCGAGAAAGTGGGCGTAGTGATGAAAAATATGTCAATGTTTAGATTATTGTCTTCAAGTGGTGATAAATGAAAACGTTACAAAGAAGACGAAGAGCACACTATTATTGAGTCTTTCATATCTTGCCACATGGCCAAAATTTTTTATTTCCTTTTTGTTGATGTGGACACCTTAAGAAGAGAATCCATTCTCCTTTATATATATATATATAGATATATCGAGTAATGTTTAAATTTTTATTTTTTCGCAGGTCCGAGCCTAGACCATCATCACTTCGCCGCGGCCTACCTCATGCAGTTCGTTCTGGGAGTACTTCCCGTATATCAGAATCTTCATATTCCTCCTCTAGCACCTTCAGAAGTGGCATCTGATCCAAACGCTCACTATGAGCCGGACACCATGCCGGTTGAGCTTTTTGTTCAACAACCAGGCCGAGAGAACCTCCGGGTTCTCCATCCCGAACCACGAGGATACACTACGTGGTAAATACGTTTCTCCATTTGTTATTAATATATTTAAATATTTTTTTATTTAAATTTTAACTTAATATTTGTTTTTTTAAGGTTCAACAAGTCGAACAATGACATTAGCAGATGCATTAACCAAATGATGTATTCTATGCTTCGTAGAGGATACGAGACCTACAGTGTGATGCCGAGAGATGAACAAGAGATATGGTTCCGTAATTTTACGGTAATTTTTAAATTTTGTTAATTTTTTTATTTATTTTTATTATAAATTTACTAATTTATCCTTTTTTTTCAGCAACAATTCAATTGGGAGTCGGGACATACCGAAAGGGTCCAACATGCCTTCAAAGAGAAGGTCATGGAGTCTTACACAAACACGGTCTATGAATGGAAGGTGCTCTAGCGCAAAGGCAAGAAACCATCAACGATACCGTTTGGCAAGACTTGCAGGTGCACTGGGAGAAGGATGAGACCAAAGTGAAATGGAGCAGAAACTCACGCAACCGCGGCAATGACCGTGACAGGAAAAGTCGTTATGTGCACAACCTCGGGGCTTGCTACATCTCGACTAAGGAAGATCAGCTTGTAAGTTTACATATTGGAAAGAATTATTTTTTAATATATTTATTGATTAATATTTTTAAGAATTATTCTTTTTATATATATTTTGTAGGTCGAAGCAAATGGCGGTAATCCCGTCGATATTCTCGATGTTGTAAAGGTGGCATACACGAACAAGAAGACGGGTGAAATTCAGGATACTGTAATCAGAGAGGTTGTGGAGATGGTGCAAACACAAAAAGAAGAATTTCTAGCTTCTCACCCTATCTCTGATGACGATTCCGATGCAGCAGTTTCCACCAACTTTTTTCGTTGCCGAATTAACGAAATGGTGGAACAGGTATTTTTAAAACTGTTTAATTTCATTATTATTATAATTTAGGTAATAATATTTAACTAATTTTCTTTATTTTAATAGGTGGTCCCAAGGAAGAAAGGATGTCTGGTCGGTTTGGCTCGCCGTGTCGGTTCTTGTCCTGCTGCTTTATCTTCACAATCTCCAAGTGTTGACCCGTCAATTATGGAGGAGCTGCAAAAAAAACAAGGGTGGGCGCATTGTAGCGTTGGAGGAGCAGAACGCTAGAATACTTGCTGAATTGGCGGAACAGAAGAAGCACAATGAAGTTATAATGGACAAGATGAAGCGCCTTTTCCCGCATGATTTTAGTATTTTATTTTGTTTAAAAACTTCAAAATGCTGTTTTCGGTTATGTAAAACTTTATTTATAATATGTTCTTTTCATTTCAGTTTTTTTGAATTTATAAAAACTAATTTATAAAATATAAAATTTCTTACAAAATAAAATATATATTAAAACTTTTAAAAATAATTAAAAAAAAAGAAATAACCGTCGGCCAAAGCCCGTCGGAAATTTCCGACGGTTAGAGTTTGTCGAAAATTTCCGACCACAATGTTCCGTCAAAAATTTATGACGAACAGTAGCCGTCGGAAATTTCCGATGAACATATGCCGTCGGAAATTTCCAATAGGCTTTGGTCGTCAGAGATTTTCGACGATCGTCGTTGTCCATCGGAATATAGTCTTACGACTTACCGACAACTTTTTCGACCAAATTCATCGTAGCTTAACCGTCGGAAAATACTTCCATCGGAAAGTCTCGGAAAATTGTCGAAATATTTTGACAAATTTCCGACAAGTTATTTCCGACGGCTGTTTTCGTCGGAATGTCGTCGGAATATCGCTATTTTGACGAAATTCCGACGAAAACGGCCGTCGGAATGCTCTGTTTTCTTGTAGTGTGCACACTCAACAAAAAGTTGGAGATTCTTTTTTTGCTAAGGATGTTAATATCATAACTGAAAGAAAATAATTCTTACAAAGTAGAAACATTTGTTGAAGCCGGTAAACCGGATTGACATCGACGATCTAGTAGAAAAAAATTAAGGAAACATATGATTCTAAAGACAATAATAGTAAAAGCTTGCAATACAATGCGGATCAGAGAGACTTGCTTGAATGCTTTCTAGACTTCCTTATTCTTTTGAAAGCAGCTTTTACTCAGATAGCTACTTCTGTAAGCTAGTAGGTTCAGTAGTCACAACTGATTACCCTGTTGTTTGGAATCTACAACGCACTAGAACACCTTTGTTGACAATCCTTTACTCCGACAGCATCTAGGGTTCCTCGAACAATGTGATATCTCACATCTAACACATGGAGTCGAGATATAATCTATTTTCTTAACTCTGAATATTCGCTCCGTAGTGAGACGAAACTGTACGAATATATAGTTTCATGATAAAACCATGGCGACGATTAACGCTTCACCCGTGAAACGCCCTAACGAACTAAGATTTACGAAACACTCTCTACACTTATGCTGGGAGTTTTTTTTTGCATTTCTGTATGTAAATAACGGTAGGAATGAAGAAAGAGGAAAGATAATTTTTAAAGAGAAGGAGAAGACCCACTTCTCACAACAACTATTGCACGTGGACGAAGATCTCGTGGAGATCGAGAGAAGTTAAGTTGCGAAACTTATTCTTCAAGACTTACGTTTTTCTCGTTTAAATATCTGAGAAAATAAACTACGTGATGTTTTTTTTATTTATTAGACAAACTACTTATCGCTTTAAATAAAATTGTAAGTTATTTTTTTTTTTAAATTTAAATGACAAAGTATTAAGCTTAACTTGATCTAAAAAAAAAAATTTTATTGAGCGATAAGCCCAGCCATCTCTTTCATAAGCCTTTGAACAAGTTTAAGTGTAGAGACATATATATATATATTACTCAATTCTCCTCTACTTCCCCGATGTGGGGCAAGTTTCTTCGTTAACACATATTATTTGGATCATCAATTAGATAAGCCCATGTCATTTGTTTTCAAACTTTGAATTAAAGCCCTTTGGGGTTTAATGGTCCGACAACACTTAGATGGAAATTGGTTCTGTGGCAAAAAAAAAGTAAAAGTAGAGAAACAATTAAGTTACAGTGGTGTGGATAGAAAACTTCAAATCTTCAATGTATCCATAATGACATGAAATGGAGAAATTTGTTTCCCCGGTTCCTTGCGTGTATCATGTTGCGGATGTCCCTAACACTTGAACAAAGTCTCTGGTGGAATATGAGTATTGCGTTTAAAGATCTGATATCTTTTTTTTTATGTCTTCTTGATAAGGAAGTGTGATCCGAGCCAATAAAACGGCTTTTTTTTTTCTCTCCATCAGATTCTATCTTTGAGCTGTGAGTTTTGTCAATCGATAGCCACATCTTATCTTTTAACAGTATTTGCTAAGGCTGATGCCACTGTAATAATTTTTGAAGCTATAAGTTTAGTTTTTAGCAAAAAATTCTTCGAAGTTTATATTATCTTTGCAAATTAAAGTATAGTAATATTTAATCAAGCTCTATTTATATTACTTTATCTAAAAATGAAATACTAATCTAACAAACAATAAAATATAGAAGAAGAAATAAACACATGTTTGAAAAACATGTATAATATAGAAAATTTGAAAAAATCTCTTTGATTAAAACACTTATTATATAATATAAAAACATTTATTATACATATCGTAAATATGTGATTATTATAATATATACCAATTTACAAGTGAAAATAAAATGTTTATATAATTAACTATAAACGAAAACAAACAACCGCGCGGTTGCGCGGGTCAAAATCTAGTTTAAATATTAACTGAGAGGAGGAAAGTTTTTCTCATTTTTTGTGGTTAAATATTATTGCCATTTGTTTTTTTATAAAATTTGATGGATGGGATTTAATATCTGTATGACTTATGCCAGTTTGAATTTTTCTCCATTTTAAGTAACCAAGATCCTAAATAGTCGCACCCCATCCGTGTATATAATCAGTCATTCGTCTCATGCATTTTAGATCCAGTCACAAAGTTAAACGAGATGGCTTTTAGAATCACCGTAAGTTCAGTTTGATCATTGTATATTCAAACTATTCGCTTTTAAATTTGTTTAGTGTTGTGAAATTGTTGACGTTTTGGTTTTGTAGAGTCAATTGCGCTCGACCGGCAAACAAATCGGCGGCTCTCGTCGCTTCGCGACCGCAGTCGCCGATGGAGCCAAACAAACATATAATAAGTAAGATTTACTGACATATGATGCCCATTTAGTTTTCATTGTATTTCGTTATCAACATTTCTACACATGATTAGTTTGCATTTTTCAGTTTCTTATTAAAAAAAACAGAATAATTGTTAAAATGTTCGATCAAGTTTTTGAACATGATGATTTTGTAATAAATCTCCTCAAAATTGTAGTTACATTCAAATATTTCGTATAACACATACAATGATAAAAATAAACGTAATTTTAACCAATGGGATTATTGTCAAAATAGGTTTTCAGTAACGGGAGAGTTTGCACCAGTGGCTATAATTGGAGGTTTTGTTGCTCTAGCGGTTGCTATGGCCGGACATAGTCTCAAGCAGCAGCTAATGCATGCTCCAGGGGTTAGTACAAGGAAGAACAGGAGAGCGGCTGTCGCGGAAGTCGATGATCCGGACAATTGTGTTTCCTCGGCGGACAAGTATATCAACAAGTCTTGGCTACGCAAAGTAGGTCAAATTCAAGATAAGTCTAGCGCCATCTTATCTGATCCCACCAGACCTAACCCATTCACCACGTATGTTCGTTCATAACTAGTTAGTTATATATGAATTTCGTTTGATGTTGATTGATTTTATTTCTAGTAATGGACTATCAACCAAAATTTTCATTTACATTTTGTTTTGTTTTTTTGGCATGTAAACTCGAAAGGCCTCGAAATGCAGAGACACTGAAATCCGTTGGTGTGGCTCCAAAGGGAATCTGAAAATATTCTATGAATTGAATAAGATCCCTTGCTTTCAAATAAAAATGCATTTTAACTTTCTAATTTTTCTTCACTAATGTACATATGATAATAATAATATCTTGGAGCAAATAAAGCTGCTTTCTCTTTTAAATTGTTCATGTTATTAAACTCTTAACGGACCCATGTCTCTGTTTTCGATAGTCTAGACTCTTTCCACGTTGAAGATATTTACGACGCTGTTGCTGTTTGTTACGCACATTTCACAGATCCTCGTTTTGCTGAAACTCCTTGTAATTTCCTTCGATTTTCTCATATTAATTTGTGATTCAACATCTATAGTTGCGTCAAATATTTCGCGTCTTTGGATCGAATTGTGCGTGGAATTTTGTGTAAGGACGGTGTAATACAAAGTGACACGAGAATAGGTTACTTAGCGTAAATTTTTATGTTCTTGGCCAGTGAAATAGGTGTACAGCCATTATTTTCGTATTACTGAACCATTCAACATTTCAAAGATCATAATGCTTGTTATGCTTTGGTTATAGAGTAAATACGGTTCTCTCCCAGTCGGTACAATTTACGAACTCCGGTCTGCATTAACCGGGTCTTACAAAAGCTAGTTTAATGAGAAAGTTAAAAAGAAAACTACAATTAAACTTCAAACTTAAGTTTTACACATTGAACTTTAAAACTATTCTGAAACAAAGACTCTAATTACTCCTATTTTCTATTTTTACTTTGACCCCCAAACTTTCTACAAAAGGTTAAGAAGCTACTTCTAAAAGAGTTGGCTTTCATAACCTCTAAACTAAACCAAACTTCGGTTTAGAGACTTAAACCCGCTTCAACCGGTCTTTACACGAGCTGGGATACACAATTACAGAATCCACACATAGCCCTCCTTTGGTATGTGTACAATCGATCTGAGTCATGGAGAACTTAAGCTTCGTCGACGAGCTTTTCCCTTTCCCGACCACAAAGTCTCCAGCATGGTAATGATTCCAGCTTCCTGATCCGGTTAACTTGCATTGAGACGAAGAGTGTTGACCATCTTCGGTCCAGATTTGAAACCGAACCGGTTTAATATTCCAACCATGAATCTGTTCAGTGTTGCAAACCTTCCAACCAAACCGCTTTCCCGGTTTACCTAACTGAAGCCTGAAAAAGACGCTGTAGGTTCCAGCTGGCAACGGGAAATCGATTTCTCCATCAACTTGAAACCACCAGATTTGTTGAAGGTATGCTACCGAACCGAATCTGCAAGAATCAACATAATTTCGAACATAAACTACCGAAACAAAAACTTTCTATTTTTAAGCCCTTTATCAAAAAAAAAAAAAAAAAATTTTGGTCAAATAAAAAAAATAAACTAATGTTTTTTTTTTGAACAAAACTATGTCGGCAAGGGACAAACTGTACCCAACATGCAATAAGAGAGAGAGAGAGAGAGAGAGAGAGAGAGAGAGAGAGAGAGAGAGAGAGAGAGAG
>CAKOAT010076266.1:536871-605100 GCA_932364175.1 Eruca vesicaria subsp. sativa
TCTGCAACAGAACATAAAAAAATCGAATCAAAAACATGTTCTTTAGGACCGTACAAAAGAGAAGCTGTAATAAAGGACAAACCTTTGTGCCTTGGTCGAAGGAATTAACACGAGAAAGAAAGTTGTAAATGTCTCTTTTGCCCACTTTTTCCGGGAAACCACCGAGGATTTTCTCGAGAATCAATCTGTAATCTTCAGGAAGTTTCGATTCCCAGACGAAATCAGCCCAGGAAGCGCTATGGAAAGCCCTATTTAGCTTTGAGAATCTGCAGATCTCGACCGGATCCAAGTTCTCGAGGATCAACGCCACACAACTTTCAGGCAAATCACCAAAACCAGGCTCTAGCAGATCTCTGTTACGAGAGGAAGAAGATGAACCATTGGTGAAGAGAGAAAACCCAGAACCCATCCAGTCACAGGGCTATTTACCACGTGAATCAAAGAATGAAAAAATTGTTTTTGGTGCGGATATTTAAGAAGAAAACGAAAGAAAATTAACAAAGAAAGTTCGAGACTTTCGTTGTGGGTTTCCTTACTTTCTGACGAAGAAAATCAAAATCAAAGCAAATGGAGAGAAGAAGGGTTTGGTGGTGGAAGACGAATGGTGTCAAGGGATGGCGACGCAAATGGGTGGAGGATATGCATATATTTATAGTTTTAAGTTGAGGATTTATTAAATTAAAATAAACAAACTTTTACGTGTATAATTAATAACCAAATGTATTTTTTGTTCTTAAATGGAAATAATCTGTTCGGATTTTGGATATTTGTTTGATCTGTTTTGTTCTTAACTTTTGACATCCAAGTGTTTGTAATCTTTGAGCTGTAACAATTAGATGTAACCATAATACTTATCTAAATACCAAAACACTTTTTTTTTTGTTTTATTCCTAAAATAATAGCTGCAAAATAATATTAGGAAATTAATTCAATCAGAAAAAGATAATACATATCATTTCAAAAGAAATTATAATACATATTAAATAAATTATATGTGAACAAAAGTGGAGAAAGGTATTAGTGTTAAATTACCATAAAAGTTATAGTTCCATATAACTTAGACTTATTCTTGGGTTCACCCTCTAGGGTGAACCTCTAGGTTCACCCTCTAGGGTGAACCTCTAGGTTCACCAACCAATAGGGTGGTGTTATTTAATATTTGATATCTTTTAAAAAAGGAAACAAAATCTTGTCAAGTTATATTATGTTTTTAAAATAAAAATAGAAAAATAAATAAAATATTAATATATACAAAAACGAAAAAAGATCTTTAAAAAAATATTTTAACATTATATTATGTTTTAAAATAAAAGATAAAAATAAAATAAAACAGTAATAATTGCAAAAAACAATTTAAAACAAAAAAAATATTTTAATATATCTTCAAAATAAAAACATGTGTTTAAAATAAAAAGATAAAAATAAATAAAAAATAGTATAATTGATTAGTATTAATTTTAAGATTTTCCCAAAGGGTTTATGATTTACCCAAGGGTTTAGGGTTTAGGATTAGGGTTTAGGGTTTAGTATTAGGGTTTAGGGTTTAGGATTAGAGTTTAGGGTTTAGTGTTAAATATTTTTTTTTTAAGTTTTTTTTCGTTTTTTTAAATATTATTATTTTTTATTTATTTTTTGTATTTTTATTTTAAAAACATAATATAACTTGACAAGATTTTGTTTCCTTTTTTAAAAGATATCAAATATTAAATAGCACCACCCTATTGGTTGGTGAACCTAGAGGTTCACCCTAGGGGGTGAACCTAAGAATAACTTTATAACTTACGGTCTAAATTATGCAGTAAAAAATATATATTTATATAGTGAATCTGATGTATAAATATGAGTTGATATTTACTTTTGTTGGTTGTTCCATCTCAGTCTGGATTTCCAGATTTCTTCTAGTTTGAGTGATTGAACAGTTTTTTGATGTGAAAAAAAAAATTATGAGTTGATATTTTTTGAAAATGGTTGACTAGTATCACTTTTGATATTTAAGTTACAGTATGAATATTTTTTTTAGTTTTAAATATCAATGATAATAACTTTTAATAAAAATAATTTAGAAAATTAAACACATAATAAAAATTAATGAAATACATTCAAGTTTATGTTTATGTTACAGTATGTATTTATGTTTTTACAGAGAATTCCATGTATGTAAACCTTGTAGTTACTAAACAGAATTAACAATTAAATTTTATATAAATAATTTTGTTAAATAATTTAAATAAAAATAAGAAAGCTTATACAAATCTTTGACAAAGTAGTGAATAATTATACAGTTTTTTTTTTTAAAAAAATTGCTTTACTAACTAATGAAAAGGTGATATTAGTCAATGGTGGTATAGTGTATTCAAATTTCAAAACTATTAAAAATAAAAACTAACCGTAAGTTAACTAACAAAATGCAAAAAAAAAGGTTACTAACTCAACTTTTGTACATGAGATTTTGTATGATGTTGAGTTATGACTTAAATGATTCAATATACTAAAAGGATAATCATAATATATTAAAAATAAGTATTACAATATTTTAGTTATGACAGATGTTATCAATAAAATACTTCTTAAAATCTATAGTAAAATATGTTGGTTCATTATATATATATATATATATATATATATATTATAATTTCCATTAACCTAATCACAAAATTAAATCTATGAGATTTTTTTTCTCCTACAAAATTATCTAATATGATTAAAAATATATATGACTATTAATGATTTTAATAATAAAGATTTGATAGAAATTTTATGTATCCTCCATCATTTATGTTTAATTTATATCATTAGTACGAAATAAAAATCTTATTAACAATATAACAAAAATTTACATTTTTCTGTATATTATAATTTGAATTTTGTAAATGATTATAAATTACTAAACTGTTAAAATATCACATTAAAATTTTTGTGATCAAAATATTTAAATATTCTATTATGAAAATATATAAATGATCATAAAATCTTATAATTAAAGAGTTTCATTTAATATATATTAAAGTATATACAGTAAAAGAGCTAAGTTAATTTCAAATGCATGTGACTTTATATATCCAGTTGAGTTAAATTTGAATATCTATAAATCGTGCTCATTATGACTAAAATATACATTTAATTAAAGGCAACATATACTGTATTTTCCTTTTATAAAACCCATCATATCCCCTATATATTAATTGATAAACATTACAACATGTTTTGGTAGCTTCGTCTCATTATGATAATACTTTTCAAATTTAATAGAGAAAAACGTTGGTCCATCAATATACTTTTTATTAAATTAAGCATAAAAATATTATTAATGCTATTCATTATTTTCTTAAATAAAATTTACGGAATTAACTAATATGGTTATACTATATATATATATATATATATATATATATTATGACAATTAATGATTTGAATAAGAAAGATTTGATAAAAAATTGTATAGCCTCTACTCTTTTTGTTAAATTTATATTATGAAAATAAATTGAACAATAACTATATAACAAAAAATTAGATTTTTTCATATATGTTAAATTTGAATTTTTAAAAACGACTATAAATTAATAAAACATTTAAATGTTTCACATATAATATTTTTTGATTAATTGTTTCAATTGTTTGTTATAACACGATACAAACAACTATATAATTAAAGAATAAAAAATATCATTTAATAGATATTTAAATTAGATGTATACATATATATATATATATATATATATTGTGATGTTTAAATTAAACTATATACCATTTAAAAATACATAAATATTTAATTCCAAAATTGCATATAACAAGTATTGAGAACTTAATACTTTAAAGACAAACTTTGAATTATTATTTTTTAAATGATGATGAATTACTGTAAATATTAAATCTCTCACATTAAAAATGATGTTATCAATAGTTTAAATTTTTTGTTATAAAAATATACAAATGATCATAAAACCATGTAAGTGTGAAGCTTCATTTGTTAGATAGCCAAATCAAAATTATAATATATATATATATATATATATATATATATATATATATATATATGCATGTTAATATCATTTATTAATTAGATTTACTTATCTAAAATAATTATAAATAAACAAATATGATTCTTTTATTTAGGTGCTCGCACTATATTAATTGTATATATAATAGTTATAGATTTTTCAATTATTCAATATATTTATTATTTTATATTATATAAAAATACACAAACTAAAGAATAACACATAAAATAATTTTTATATATATAATCTTTATCCCGTGCAAATGCGCGATATTAACCTAGTATTATTATATAAAGTAGGTTTTTCTTCTCTACAACTCTGCCATGTCACTAAATAGCTCATGCGTAAGGCGACGCATGTCCTCTTATTCTAAGCGCAGTGTTTCATTTAATTGATGGTGTCGGTCATTATCATCATCATCATCATCCAAAGAGCTTCCACATTGTGGGTTTCATTTGGATATTTTCCGGCCCATGAAAAGAACGATCTCCCTCTAACCCAGCGTTCGTCTCTCATCTTTGTGCGACTGGAGGCGGGGACGATTGCAATCCTTCTCATGACTGAAACTGTCTGATTAATGTCTTCGTCTTCAGTCCCATTAAATCCCTCCTTCATGATGTATCTTTAAGCGCTGATTAGATCTGAGAGGTCGCATAGGTTCCGTATAAATATGCGTAAGATTTCTCTCTTTAAACTCATCCTCTCTTCGTAATTCTTATAACTTCCAGGAGGGAGCTTGGGCGATGATTGTGATCAGCTCCGTTGGGATCATCATGGCTAACAAACAGCTCATGTCTTCCTCTAGTTTTGCCTTCAGCTTCAGTTCGTCTCGGATCCCCCTCTCTTATTATCTCATTTCCTTCTTTGAGATCTGATTATTATTATTATGACTTACTACCAGCAACAAATCTCACCTGATTTCAACTTTGCTCTAATCGCATTGGTCATGTTTCGTCTCAAACGCGACGGGACTCTCCGCATCAAAATACGTCCCCATGTGGAAGCTCTTTGGAGGATGATGATGATGATGAGGTGGGTGGTTGGGCGTTTGTGGTGAGGAAGCATCGGAGAGTGGAGAACGTGGATCCAAGTGGAGGTGAAGGATCTTCGTGTATGGAGCTGGCGAGAGCGTTTTTGAAGTAGGGAGAGGTGTGCGTGAGGATCGAAGGTGCGATGATGATTAAGTTGGAGAAGCAGAGGATGGAAGCTTCAAAGAATCTTGAGTCGCAAAGGATGAATCGGATCCACATTCTTCATTCTCCGATGCTTCCTCACCACAAACGCCCAATCACCCACCTCATCATCATCATCATCCTCCAAAGAGCTTCCACTTGGGGATGTGTTTCGATGCGGAGAGTCCCGTCGCGTTCGAGACGAAACCTGACCAAAGCGATTAGAGCAAAGTGGAAATCAGGTGAGAGTTGCTGGCAGTAAATAATAATAATAATAATAATAATAATAATAATAATAATAATAATAATAATAATAATAATAATAATAATAAGAATAATAATAATAATAATAATAATAATAATAATAATAATAATAATAATAATAATAATAATAATAATAATAATAATAATAATAATAATAATCAGATCTCAAAGAAGGAAATGAGATAATAAGAGAGAGGGATCCGAGACGAACTGAAGCTGAAGGCGAAACCAGAAGAAGACATGAGCTGTTTGTTAGCCATGATGATCCCAACAGAGCTGATCACATTCATCGCCCAAGCTCCCTCCTGGAAGTCATAAGAATTACGAACAGAGGATGAGTTTACAGAGAGAAATCTTACGCATATTTATACGGAGCCCACGCAGCCTATCAGATCTAATCAGCGCTTAAAGACACATCATGGAAGAGGGATTCAATGGGACTGAAGACGAAGACATTAATCATACAGTTTCAGTCAAGAGAAGGATCGCAATCGTCCCCGCCTCCAGCCGCACAAAGATGAGAGACGAACACTGGGTTAGAGGGTGATCGTGCTTTTCATGGGCCGGAAAATATCCGAATGAAGCCCACAATGTGGAAGCTCTTTGGAGGAGGATGATGATGATGAGTGACGCCATCAATTAAATGAAACGCCGCGCTCAGAAAAAGATGACACGTGTCGCTTTGTATCTAGTGACATGGCAGAGCTGAAGGGGAAAAAACCTATTCTATATAACTCACCTATTTTATATAACTTAAAGCGCGAAATCTAGCACAAAATTATAACTCAAAAATCTATATTATTAAAACTGAAATACCTTTTGGTACTGTTTGGAAATAAAAATAGTAAGATAAATGAAAATCATTTAGAAATATGAATAGCATATTAAGTATTTTCTTTTATTTTCAAATTTTACCATTGCATTTACAAAAAATTAAATACTTTCTTTTTATATTTTGTATTTACAGATTCTGCTATTGCATCTAAATTCAGTTTAGATTAATTAATTATAATGATTTTTCTTTTTTTTGGTGGTGAAAATAAGCACACAACGTGCATACTGTATTTCTTTTATGTTTTATATTAAGAAGCTATTTTATCAAATATAATCGTTAAAATATGAATCTAATTGTAAAAATTGGTTTACAATTAACGTTGTATTTGGTTTACTTGTGCCAAGCTTAAGTCACTGGATGAAGCGGTTAAGAATGAAGATCATCATTTTTATATTGTATTTGATATTTTTTAGTTGTGATATATTATTTAATTAAGTGTAATTTTTTAATGGTAAAGAATTTAAACAGTGTGCCTTAAAAGGTCATAGTCTTGTAGGCATTGTTGCTTTGATTTTTGTCAAAGATTGTGATGATCGCAAGAAATTATTGATTGGTTAATCCAGAAGATGATATCTCCTAGGATTTCTTTAAGAAAGTCTTCGTTGTTAGAGAATAACTGATTTACATTTACTTTGAAAGATAGATTTTTGAAAAGATTGTTGGATTGTAGTGGAAGTTGCTAACTTTTTATATCTATGTAAATGACACAACAAGTTTATGCTGAGATGTGTGAGTTAATGAAAAGATTTATTGAAAATTGTAATTTAGTGTTAACATTGTATGCTAGCTTAAGTGGATTTTAGTTAATGCTTCAAATATTTACTACAAAGAATTGAGCAAAGTTTACTTGTAATTGTTAAATATGAAACTTGAACATATTGTTGTTTGTGTTTATTTTTGATTTTCTATTACCGTGATGATTTGGCTTGGAGAAAGTCAAACAGACTATTGTCTTATATCTCTGATTTATATGATTGGTTTTTATTTATATATATTATAAATATATTAACATAATCAAATTTATTAATTATGTTTGATTTTAAAAAATACGATGTATTTTCTAATTTATGATGTAACTTTGTGTACTTTTCAATTTTTCTACACATGTAAAAATTTTATTATTGAGTTTATCTATCTTCCGTAATTTTAAAATATTAAATATATAAATTTATCAGTATAACTAAATTAATTAATTTTCTTTTGAACAAATATTGATTGGTTAATTTTTTTATTTAAGAAAAAGTAATATTTTTATTTAAGAAAAATTAATATTTTTATTTAATAACAATTAAATAACAAAAGTGATTTTTTAACACAAACTGATTTGTTAATTTTCTCATTCAATAACAAATTAATTTTTTTATTTAATAAAAATATGTATGAAAAAGTTTTTTATGATTAGTATAACTGATTTGTGCTAAAGACATAATTTATTACAAAGAAACAAACAACCGACGATTCAAAGGAAATGATCTTAAGAAGAAGCTCACTTTTGGCAAATAGATACATCGCTGCAGTGAACATGAGAAATCTATAAACCAAATAAAAAAAAACTTTACCAAGTGCCACGAACCCGTAAGTATGTTCACATGTCTCTTTTTTATCTTCAGCCGAGCCACCGTCTTGATAACACAGCCACAGTCGAGACTTCCATTGTTGATTCTATTGGAGATAAAAATTGGTAAAATATGAACGTACGATGACGAATCGAGCGTTAACTGATGAAATAAAGAAGAGAACTAAGAAAAGACGTTAAAGATCAAAGAAGACGATGAAGATGAATCTTAGTTGTCGAAGTTTTCATCCATCGTGAAGAACATGTTGAAGGTGAGAAATTTATTTTTTGTTTAATTTTACTGGACTAATAATATTCCAACAAAAATACAAATTAAAAAAAAAATTCTTATAATTTAGTCTAAAAATATTTAACAAATGAGAAGATGACAAGTGTCATTTTTGCGCTTATGGAGAAAAAAACTCTACTTTATTTATAAAGACATTATATAAAATAATTTTAAAATATAGTACTATCTTATTTATTTTAGTCAAGTATAAAATATTGAGAATTCAATTTTCAAAAAACAAAATATTATAAAATTAGTGATAATCCATAGAAAACTAATGCAAAAAATAATCTTTTAGTATGTTGTTTGATTTTAAAATAAATTAACAAAAACCAACATGTTAATATATGAATAGTAGAATTAAATCAAATTGCATCAAGTTGTAAAATTTCTAATATAATATTATATATATAAAAATTATTATTAAATATTTATATTATAAAACAATATATTATACTCTATATGTAAATTACAAAACATAAAAATATATAATTTTGTTTAATAAAACTAACAATTTATGAGTTTACGTTGAACACAAGTTAAATCAAACATACGCACGAAAGTGCGGATCAAGTTCTAATAATACATTATAACTCAAACATTAACTCAAAAAAATTATAAGTAATTCATGACTTATAGGATTTATGAGTTATGCTCTTAACTCAACGTAATCAAATCTAACTCATACGCCCTCCATTTTAATTTACTTGTCCTTGTAGAGTAAAATTTTTGTTTTAAAATAAGTGTCGTTTCATAAAATCAATGCAAAATTTATTAATTTTATATGTTATTCTATTGGTTGAAAAGTGGTTAGGTGTGTAAAAATTATATTTTTATCTTGAAAATAAGTAAAATTAAAAGTTTTCTTAATTTGTGTGTAAAAATCTAAAACGACAACTAAAATAAAATGGAAGGAGTATCATTTTCCCCAAATGTAAATACACGCGAATATTAAGTTACATAAATTATAAAATGTAGGGTTCTCTTTTCTCACAAGTGACACATTTTTAGACTTTCTGAATAAAAAAAATTATAAGGAATGGTAAGTCCGTAAGAGCATCTCCAACGGTGTTACCCGTTGGAGTCCTTCAAAAAACTGTTTTTTTTTTAATTTTTTAATTTTTTTTAGATTAAAAAAAAGAAATACTAACCAATTGTGGATCGTCTCATGTCGTGGGGACCCGCAAATAGTGTAAGAATTCGCTAAGAAACAGTCCTTATTTAGGGATTTTAAGGATCAAATCCTTAACTTTTTATGAAGTCTACTGATTATTTAATTATTTTTTCCTTAAGAATTCCTCCTAAGATCTTCCATTGGAGATGCTCTAATAATCCCGTTAAGTCATTTCTAGATTCATAGTAAACATATATTTCTTCATTGTGTACTTTAAAGAGATTTATCATTGTTTTTTTGTGGAAGTACCGTAGTCTAGTGGTTAAAGTTTAAAAGTTTCTACACTAGGTCTGGGGTTCGAGCTTCAAGCTTTGCAGGTTTTACACCAAGAGAATTTAAATTTCCGGAGAAGATGAATGACGAATTATGTAGATTATTGGAGAAAAGGCTTACAAGAGATCTTCAGCATGGCGCAAGACGTACTGTCAGGAATAGATCTCATAGGACGGTTCAGGGTGATGCAGTCAGACGTGAATTTGCATAAGGCAGGTATAATTTTCTACTGTATTATCATCTATATAATAAGTCTCATAGTTTGTAATGCATAATTAACTAGTATTAAAAATACAGTAGCAGGAACTCTATAAAATAATACACACTATCATTTAATAAATTTTACTAATACACAACTCGGTAAAATATAAAATAATATTTTCTGAAATTAACCATATATATATATGATCTCAATAAAAACATAACCTAATAACTAGTGTGTATAAAATTTATATAAATATAAATACATTTTTTATTTATATTGAAATCAATATTTAATTTTTCTTAATATTTTAAAATTTATTAATGTTTTTTGGTCATTTTACACTTAAAGTACATTTAAGATACATATTTTCTATACACCAAACAAATGAACAAGAATAACATAAAACTTGTATCTATAGTATTCAGTCAATAGCTATATTCTAAAATGATATATTTTTCTTATTTTTACATGAAAATCATACTTTACAATATATAAATTAGCAATATATTAAAATTCCAAAATTATTAATTTATAAAGTTTCTATTGTACTCTGTTTTTTTAAGAATATGTTAGATAAAATAACTTCACTGGCTTTCATATCATGAGTAATTATCACATTTGAGTTCTCAATTGTTGAATTCTTTGTATGTTTTATGTAATTTGAAAATTTGTGCAAACTTATTGACTTTGAATTTGTTAACATCTGAAACTAACATATTCAGTTAAACTTATTTTAATAATGAAATTTATTCAGTTATATAAACTAAAATTTATCAATTAGTAATTGCTAAAAATGTGAATAGAATGGTCATTTGTTAGATTTTAAATGATTCCGCTTATGACACAAAATTTGACAATTAAGATCTTGTTATTATGATTAAAGTAGTTAAAAATATTTTATATTATTAGCATTAAGGATATACATTCAATAAAAAATTAAGTGATGGTCTAAATAAAAATATCACACATAAAAGAAATCATGTATATTATTTTAATAGAATATATATATATAGACTTGTTTAAAACAATTAAAATAAAATAAATATTTATTTGTAACAAATCTTTTAAAATTATTAGTAAAATATATTTTGAAGTTAATAAATTTCATTTTTATTATAAGTGAATATGATTAAAAATATTTAATTTTTAGTATTTGTTTATAAACCAAAACTAAATTCAATTTTAATTTCTAATTATATTTTATGATAATTTTAAAGTAAAATTAACTAATTTTTGAAAGTAAATTTAAAAAGATTCTAAGGAGATATTTAAAAGATTTTGCTAGAACATTTTAAATATATTCATTTGTATTTTAAATAAAATGATGGGTCTCTAAAATTATAAATATATTAAAAGATATAATAATGAACTTATGTAAATTTGATATTTTCTAGGAATATATTCAAATTTTAAAAAGTCACACATAAAATAAAGTCATTATTTCTGTTTTAGTTTATAAGATTGAGATAAATTATTTTATGGTGAAAACATTTTAATTACCTAAAACACTAATCCAACGCGCAAAGATGATATTTTTTTTGTCTCTTTTACAATTTTTTACATTTAATTTCTCAGTTGTATTCTCATATTAGAATTTTAGGGCATGTTTATTGGGAGTTTCTAAGATAGAGTTTTTAATTCATGAATTTTTTTTTTTTTAGTTTTTTTTTGACTAAAACCCGATTCTTAAATAAGAATTTAAAAAATAGTTTTAGTTTTTCTTAGTTAAAGTAAAAAAAAAAAACAGTTCTTATATTATGCTAAGAGTTTTATCATAGCGTCTAGAACTTATCAACATATCTTATAGTCTCGTCATTTACGACGTATATAAGAATGACCTATTGTCGTCGATTTTTTTGTCGGCGTTATCATCGAAAATGTATGCAATACAAAAGCTAACATAACCTACTCTCGAGATAGATTAAAATCTTTTTACTATCGAATCACATTAGTTAATTTTCCTCCAACAACCTAACTCAAAATTAAATAAGAAAGCGAAAGCAAGCACGATATGTATGTGCACAAAATAAAACAGCTAAGACGCGTACGAGAATCGTATATAAATTTGACTAGTTTAATAAGCCGTAAGTTCTTTTACCGAACCCTATATATACATGGCTGATCAAATAATAGAATATTAGATATAAATGTAAAATATAGTAGAGTAATAGCAATTTGACTTACAGAATATCAAATAATTAAAAATCGCTAGGCTCTGGTGAGTGGTGATGCCGAAAGTTGCAATTATTTGAACTTCAAAATATTCCAAAAGGACCATAACAATTACAAAAGAAAGCATTCAGCATTGTGTAGCTTCACATTAAATATTACTATTGGAGAGATAAGCGTTATAGACAATAAAGAATTTCATAATACGATGTTAAACAGTTTTTCAGTGATAATATATGGTTTCACTCACAAGGAATGTCGAATGTACTCATCCTCAGTTTAAATAACCAAATATTTTTTTAATTAGTTATGTGATAAGTTATCACTCCCCTCATAGTGATAACTCGCAAAAAGAAATATGACAATTATTCTATCTCGGGCTTGACCAGTAGAGATATATTGAATGAATTTTTGGTCAACATATTGAGTAGTGATTAACTCACCGTTGAAGTTTGGAACTTGGAACATAGAATAAAAGGACAGAAACGTTCCATAATGTACATAAATAAATAATACGGCGAGAGAAAGACCAAATGTAGACAACGCGGCACGTGTAGACGTACGTGTTGAACGTGGTACACTTGTCGCTGACGAGGCCAGTATATACGAAGCGAATGTGGACCATACATATCTCCCCAAAAAAATATTCATAATTATAGATCGAATTATCCAATTCCGAGTTTGTTTGGTTAAGTGCACCAAACACATTATAAAATAAGTTGTTAGATTTTACTGGGAAAGAAGAATTTATTTCATAAACCTAATTGTTTGCTAATTAATTAGATCCTTAAAGTGCATATTAGAGCACAGTGGCGGAGCCAGCCGAAATTTGACCGGGGTCAGTATAATGTATATAAAAAATAGAAATTAAATAATATAATTTTAGATACAGATTAAAATTAATTTTATGTTACATATAACAAAATATTAATTTCAGGCAGTGATTTACAATTATTTTTATTTTTATTTTACAACTTGTGATGTAAAATGGTTGAAAAGAAAATATAATGATCATCAAAAAGAAAAAAAACGTGTGTATGAAAATTAGTTGAATTGTCTTTATTAGAAATAGAAATGTTGGAAAACAGTAAAGTAGCAAAAAAAATAATTACAAGAAAACAAATAAAAATTGTTATTTAGGTACTGGGTTTTGAGTCTTGACTAAAGTAAAATTTCTTAACAAATTTTAAAAAATCATGGGGTCATGTCACGTTCATGAAAATATCATGGGGCAGTATACTCATTTCACAACATTTTACCCAAAACAATCATCAAACTACAAATAAATTTATTTTTAACAAAAATCTATAGGGGTCAAGTGACCCCCTCTCCCACATGTGCCTCCGCCCCTGTTAGAGAATCTCCAAAAAAAACACTCTATTTTAGAGTTTGCAAAACTCTATTTTTGAAGTTTAAATGTGTTCTTCTCCAAAAATAAAATTTCAAATCTAACTTTAAAACTATTTGTATTTTACTCTAGAGTCCTTATATTTGTAATATTTAATATAAATTCATAATTTTCTATGAAGAAACATAGCAATAATATTAATTAAAAATATTTACTCTAAAATATAAAGCTGTAAATAAAAATACATAACTAAATAATAAAATACAAACAAAATGTCACATTATTTCATAAAATTATTTCCATAATGCTACATCTTCAGTTACACAATACTTATTTGGATAATATTTTGGAGATTTTGAAGGTTTCAGAGCAAATTTACCATACTATTAATATTTTTGTAATATTTAAATTTATGTAATATGTATGCTTTTCATGTACCTTTTAAAAAGTTTTTTTTTAAGTTTATTTTGTAATATTCATAAATATAATATATAATTAATTGTAAGGATCAAAATGCAAATAAAAAGATAAAACTTCAAATTTGAAGTTTTGAAATTTCTTTTTGGAGAGCCAAAAACTCTATATTTAGTGTTATAGAATGTCTTTTGGAGATGCTCTTATGATGAATTTTTATGTACGACAATGGTTATATCAAAGAAAGTATTGTCGATTAGCTAAATAACTATTTCCTCTGTTTCGAAAGATTCACATATTAGAAAAAATATGTCAAAATGATACATTTTTAATTGGAAAATTCCATATAAATATCCCAACTAAATTTTATTAAGCTTTTTAATACCTATTTTTTTTCTCTATCCAATTTACTACCTCAACTAATAATTTTGTCCACTTTAATATACAAACTTTTATAACTGTACCCATTTTAATACTCAAACTTTGTTTATTTTAATTTACTATACTAATAAGTTTCAAACAAAGTTTTTAAAAAATCTCCAAAATTTAAAAAAAAATATTGACAATTTCTAAGTTCACTCTAAGATTTAAGAAAGAAAGAAAATAAACTCTGGAGAAAATTTAATGTTTAAAAAAATAATTTTTAAGGAAAATAATATTTTAGTTTTTATTTCAGAAAATAAACTAAATTAAATATATAAAACTTAAAAAACTTATTACAAAACTTAAGATTATAAAAAAATTATTTACTTTCTTTTCTCAAACGTAATAAAATAAAATTTTTTTTTGTAAAGTTTAGCAATTTTAATAATTTTATTGGAAATTTATTCGTATTGTTAATTAAAATAAACAAAGCTTGGATATTAAAATAGGCACATTTATAAAAATTGTGCATTAAAATGGACAAATAATTAGTTGAGATATTAAACTGGATAGCAAAAAATTTGGGTATTAAAAAACTTAATAAAATTTAGTTGGGATATTTATATAGATTTCCCCCATTTTTAATACATTATATAGTGGTAAATTTTTAACTTTAAGAAGAATAATTATGGATAGTAAACATTATGTTGATCAATAATTGTGAGAAATGGTTATGTAACGCCCGACCGTTCACGGCTAATGAGCCGTCCACGCACGCTCACTCGATCCATGGGTCCCATCCCGTTTCAACGGTTGGTATGTTAATTTTTCAAGGCTCTAGAGTTATGTTTATTGACCATGCAATCACCACATGACATTTTCCCGTGCTTTGGCTTCACTTACACAGTATCACAAATCACTTCCTGATAGGTCACCCATCCTTTAACTACTCTAGCTCAAGCACGCTTAACTCTGGAGTTCTCTCTCTGGATGTGCTCCCGAAAAGGTAAGTGCACTTTAGTGACATAGGTAACTAAATCAATCCTCTTAAGCCTTCCCATATATCACAACTCGAGATGTTACAATTCACCCCCTCTCAAAGAACGCAACGTCCTCGTTGTGCCCCACGACAGGTCTCAAGACGCCTTCAAGTCAGAACTGAGATGGCTAACCAGCTCTGATACCACTTGTAGCGCCCCGACCACCCACGGCTAATGGTCCATCCACACACGCTCTCTCGGCCCATGGGCTCCATCCGGTTACAATGGCCGATCCGTTAATTTTCCAAGGCTCTAGAGTCATGTTTACTGACCCTGTAATCACCACATGACCTTTCCCCGTGCTTTGGTTTCATTTACACGGTATCGCAAATCACTTCCTGATAGGTCACCCATCCTTTGACTACTCCAGCTCAAGCACGTTTAACTCTGGAATTCTCTCTAGATGTGCTTCCGAAAAGGTAAGTGCACTTTCGTGATATAGATAGCCAAATCAATCCTCTTAAGCCTTTCTATATATCACAACTCGGGATGTTACATGTTAACTACAAAAATAATATACTAGTAATATAATTTTAATATATGCAAAATTTTAAAATAATCTAATAAAATATAATCAATATAAAAAATTAAGTAAATAGATGTAGTTAAACGGGTTATTAGATGTACAAAGTCTTTTTTCTAGATTCCTTTACCGTGAATAGTGTTTTCGGTCGATGAAGTACACTTCCACAGCCACCGTCGGTTTTCCTTGCATGTTTTCCTGGGAGGGAGAGGGATCGTTGTGTTCCTTCCCTGCTTGCATAGTCAATTGATGCTCTTCGATGCTTGGAACACATGAGATGAAGGGCAAACTTTGAAGATGGTGGTTCGATGATAGTGGCCATGTTTCCAATAGGTATTTCGGTGTTTTTGCTGGCGTCAATGAAGCTCTCTGGCGTAAAATTCTGGTCGGTGGAGACGTTTAATTTTGCGGTCGATGTGTGTCTTTCTTCCCCTAATTGTCGTACACGTGGTGTATACGTGCACTTCTTCATGAAAATTTCGTTTGGGCTTTTGTTGAATCTCGGTCTCGTGATGTATGTTTTTCTATCTTGGACTTTTGGGATGTTGTAGTAGTTTGGGTCTGATATGGCCTCTCTTTGTATTTTGTATTTTGTTTACTATATATTTCAGATGGCAAGAAAAATAAAAGGGTTATTAGATGTACTAATTTGGTATGAAAATAGATGATTCCCTTTTTCTCTCTTTGTGATTATCAAATTTTATGTTGTATGGAAACTTGGTTAAAAGTCTGTTTCACGTTTTGGAATTAGAATCTCTCGGATACTCGCGAAAACTTATTCAAAACTCATTCCTTAAAAAAATCATTTTGGAAATTTGATGGAAACTTGTGTTTCTATTTGTAAACTCGTAATTATGTTTGGTGTTTGCGTTTCCATTTGTAAACTCGCAATTATGTTTAGAAAACACGTAAGAAACTCTTTTTATTTTAGAACAAATTTTATAAATAACTAATAAATATAAGGATCAATTTATTGTTTTAATAAGTTTAAAAACAAACTAACTGGAAGAGCATAATCAGAAGATTTGATATTTATAATCTTCATCCTTTATCTAGTCAAAGTCTTGCATACAAATATGGTCTCAATCATAAGTGAGATGTTGAAGGTGATCAATTTGTTTCACTACATGAGATTAATAAAAACTTGAGTTTGAGAACATTTTTTGTTGATGAATCTGAGTTGAAAGTGGTAAAACGAGGTTAAAGATGATGTTATTGATCTTTTGGCTTACAGTTATTATTTTTCTTTTTTGTTCGCCTATTTAATATTTAAGTAATAAATTTTTGTTATTTTGATTTTTTATATGATTTTAATGTTTAATGATGACTATTTTTATTTTTTATATGATTACATAAGATGTCTATTTATTTATTTGTATTCTTAGATAAATTAAACATAATAAAATGGAATTCAAATATTGGTAAATGAGAAATTTCTTATGATAGACCTAAATTTTTTTTGGTCATAAATATAGACTTTAAAAATAAAAATGATCAAAATAGACGTAAATGTTTTATCAAAAATAAGTAAATATATACTTATACTCTTTGGGTTAACTAATCATAAACCTTTTCGTTTAGATTTGAGTAGTGGGGTTTTTTGGGATATGATTTCAAATTTAAAAAAATAAAAAACTTAAAATTTTAAAATAAAAAATGTTATTTTCGTCATTTTAATTTTTGAAGTCTATTTTTGTGATAAAACTTAAAATGGTCTATTTGAGATAATTTACCTTGATAAATTGTATATATATATATATATATATATATATATATATATATATATATATGTTTATATATTTATAGATGTTTCTAAAACGTTTCTTAAGCAAAAATATTGAAAAATGAAATTTTTACGTTTCAAAACGTTTTCTGCGTATCTATTTCTGATTCCAAGTAATCTAGTCAAATGCAATATAAGTAAATATGTCTCTATATATATATATTCATATTATTATATTTAATAAATATGTAGTGTTAAAGAAAACTGATTGAGAGAGAGAGAAAGAGCATCATAAAAGATTTTGGTTACGATGGCTACATAGCATTATAAAAGATTTTGTGAACTGGCTATATAATTCAGTTCAAAAAAACTAGCTAAATAAGTATATACTAGATTTTTGATCCGCATTTAAAAACATGGATATTATTTTTGTTATTTTATGTATAGATGGATAAAAAGGTTTTTGTTTGATGATATAAAATGTTAAATGATTAAAATCAAATTTCAGTTATGTGGCTATAAAAAAAGTTTTAAAAAGCGTGGATATTTTTTTTTGTTGACTGTAAAGACAAATATTATATAAATTTATAACTATTATTACATATCTATAATATTTAAGAGGTGTTATGTTATTATTATTATTACAGTTTGGTATAATGTTTTCATTGAATTTTCATATTCGAGTGAGAGTTATTGATCCATTTGTTGATATATTAATAAATATTTGATTTAGATAAAAATAAATATTTTTGTACATAATATTTGATCACGAATTTGTGTTATTTGTAAGTTGTCGAAATCTATTCGAAGATTAAGATCAGATATCTATACTATTAAAAAAGGTTATTAAGTTTAATTGTAAGTATATTAACTATCAAACTTTATAAATATATAACAAAGTATTACTCATTTATTTTAAACTTTTATTAATGGTATATATTCTAATTTTTTTAAAAACAAATATTTGAGACAAATGCTAAAAAGAACATTGTGGATGTTAAGGTAGAACATCTCGAATGCATATGATGCTACACAGATCTATATAATAATAGTACACTTTTGAAGCTCTTCAGCGTGTCTACGTTAGCAGTTTACGGGTCCCGCGTGTGTTGTTAGGGAAAACAAAAACCTATAATATTTTGTAAGATTGAATGTTATTGATGAGTGATGAATGCCCAGTGGTATAAGTTTGTGATGAGAAGTTGGTATCCTGAGTGCGCGGGTTCGAAACGCAGTGTTTGCATGTAATTTTTTTCTTTAATTTGGGCTTTTCGGGATACGTAAAAACTTAGGGAGATTCAGAATGATTTTTTCTGCTGGTTGTTGGAATACAAAATAGCTTAAGGATTTGAAACTTTATGAGACCATCTTAGATACTAAAGGTTATCATGTTCTAACGTCCAATATCATTTCAATTCAGTTATAATCATCAAATAAAATAAAAACATATTTTTTCAATAATAAATATTTACCCGAACCATTCAGATCGGCCATAAATCTCATATACATCACAACTAAAAAATATATATATATACAACATAATTTTAGAAATAAAATTACACTAATAAACACATGTCCTTTTTTGTCTTGTCTCCATTAAATTATTTTTTTACATGAAAGCACTAATAACAGTAATGCTCGATAAAATCACTAATAAAGGGAATGTTCGATAAAATCACTACGAAGATAAAATATGAAAATATCAACCCATATGAATTCGATGTTTATTCTTTTATCAGACTAATCAAGTTGTGTGACTTCTAATGTTTCATTCATCACCATTATAGATAAGCTAGATAAACAAATGTTTAAAAAACCAGCAAAATTTCATACACAAAACTACATAAAACATCAACAACGTATTCAACCTCCGCGCAAGCGCGGAGACTATGCATCTAGTTCTTTTTAAGTCTCCAATAAAGATGGCAAGAATATCTCGAATGCATATGTTGCTACACAAGTTCTTTTTTAAGTCTTCAATAAAGGAGGCAAAATAATTTAGAAAAGAAAAGAGTGTTTCTATATCATGGCTGTTAAGACAGAACATGTTAAAACGTGTTCCAATGCATTTGTGATAGACGAGATTCAAATCTTGAATTCATATTAAGGCTCATGGACATTATTTTTAAAAGAATATTTAAAAATATTTTGAAAGAGAATTAGTCTATTAATTAAATCAATTAAATAAATATTGATTGTAATTATATAGTTTTTAGTTTCAAAAACAAACGACATTAATGTTATTAATGAAAATATTAATTTATTTATAATATTAAAGGTAATTTTAAAAAAGATAAATATTTTATTAAAAATGATCTTCTTTAATGGTGTTGATGTAAAATTTAATAGATAAATTAAATGAAATGAAATAGAATATTGGATATATGTGCAATTTGGTATGACAATAGACTATTTTTCCTCGTGTGTTTTATTCAGCATCTAAGATATATATGTTTGGTATAAAATTTCCTCGTGTGTGTTCGAACACGTAGACAATCCATTAATTATGATGTTTCTATGACGGCAAAGAAAACAAAATGATTTTGTTTTTATAACTGGTTGGAGTCTATACCTTGATTTTACATACTAATCTGTCAAATTTTATTCATATTTATTATTTCTTTAACATGATTATCTATTAGGTCTATAACCATACCGAACCAAATTGAAGTAAATAATATGATTTATGATATATACTATATAAATCGAATGAATATAATTGATTAAACCAATATGGTTAAGTTTATAATCGATTAATAAATTTTATAAACCTAATAAAACCGATCAAAATAAAAATATTTAAATATATACATTATATAACGATATATGATAACTGATTGGTTATATACATTATTTTTAATAATTAATATCAAAATGTTCTAGATTTCTTATTTTTTTGTTATAGTCTTTTTCTTTTATTTTTTCCTTTTTTGCTATTGAGTAATTCACCGAGTGAATTATATCTTAATAATTTATTTCTTTTTCTACAAGTCTAGATTTGATTTAATTTTGCATGTTTTAATAAACTGTGAACTTAGATGGTAGTATGAATTTTTTTTAGAAGAACAAAAAAGACAAGAAGAATTATGAGAAACTGAAACATTGATCGTTTGTTTTTATTATTTGATATTCTATTATTTATGAACATCCAATACGTTTTAATAAATTGTGATTTTGACAACATATAACTCTTTAAAATTTATATAATATGAAACTAAACCAAATAATAATGTTTTTTGGTATAAAATCTAATAAATCAAAAATTGGTAGTATAAATTTGGTTCCAATATGGTAACTACTATTTATAAACCGAAATATCAAAAACCCAAAAAAACTAAACTGAAATCCGGATTAAACGCTTAACAATTAATTGTAGCTGATGTTTTATTAACTTTTACACCTAATTTAAATGTATATATTTTTGTAATTTAGAGGGTGATTGGTTGTGATTGTAGATGATTTGGACAGCCAAATTTAATCTAGAAACATATATGTCAACTAATCAAGTTTTTATCTTTTTAAAAG
Source organism: Eruca vesicaria subsp. sativa (assembly GCA_932364175.1). Classification (NCBI taxonomy): domain Eukaryota; kingdom Viridiplantae; phylum Streptophyta; class Magnoliopsida; order Brassicales; family Brassicaceae; genus Eruca; species Eruca vesicaria. Next base: position 557,742 of record CAKOAT010076266.1, read on the forward strand.
CCTACGGCTAAGAAAAGTGATTGTAAAATACTTTATTTACAGAGCCAAAAAATAATAATTCATAAAATTACACTAAATAAATCTATAGTTTAAATTCTACAGCAGAAAATACATAAAGTTACACCTTATTTCAATCACCCCTTACTTATGTTTGGGTAATTGAACACTATAGTGACCACAAAAATATGACTTCAGTGTTAATTAACACTCATCAGTAACATACTTTCCGACCAACCTCATTGTGTGGCTCTCCATAAGCCTTCAATGCACCAATTGATAATTTATAAACAGAACCACTAACTGATGATAGTTTCTGATATTGTTTTATCAAAGAAAGAAAGAGAAATAAATAATCACTCGCAAGTTTCTTTTTCTATTTGGAGAGTGACACATGAGTGATAAGACTCGAGCATAGGCGACAAAGATTAGAACGACAAAGGATTAAGCATCAGAGCAATAATGCCAACTAAGAACAAACAAAATTCATCAGAACAACTGTAAACTCCAATAAATAAAACTGATAAGGACATTATCGGCGAAAATAGAAGAAGTACGTAGGAGACGAGCTTCGTGCAACATGTCCTTTGCTTTTATTCTCATAGCATAAAATTTTGTTCAAGTTGGTACCTTCTTGAGGTTAGAATTTTTGCAACTATTTTTCATATTGATTTATTTTAAAAATTCGGTTAATTTTCACCCCAAAACAAATTCTAACTAAATTTTCTTTTTTTTTAGCAAAAAAAATAAAATCTTTTAATGGTGATTGATTTGAAATAACTAGTATACAAGTGCTTCCGTGCGCCTAAACAATTATTTTTAGAAAATAAAAGATAGTATGTGTTAATTACTGATTAGATAGACAACAACATGTTTAAGAATACTTAAGATTCTTTCTGATGGATGTGCTCAATTTTCTACTGTCTTAGCTAAAATAACTTGAAATAATATCATAAATTTAAAACCATTAATGCAATCTTACCATGAAAAAGAGGAGGGGGGGGGGGGAAATCAGAAATGCTATCTAGCCATGCCTATTTGGCAACTGAACTGCAAGGTGAGTGAAAATGGCCATTCGATGATTATAACCAGGAATTGAATATGAGTTTTATTTAAAAGTAATTGGCCGATTACAAATAAGGCCCAGATCAACACAACACTGTTATTACACTGGTGTCTTTTTCTTCAACACACATTTTGTTGTGGAATGTTTTATTATTTTTAATACAAAAGATTTGTTTCTTCTATTTATATCAAACTATTATTCATTTATTTAAAATTTAAATAATTTAAATAACCAAATCAAGATAGAATAATCAAGAAAATATAATTTTCTGTGAAAAAAACTTCACTAATGAATCTGAATTCTTTGTCTCAAATACGTAAGAACATGATTAGTGGATGTTTCTTTAAAAACAATTATTCAATAAATAATTAGATAAAAGAATAAAATAACAGAGAGATGACAAAATTAGAAGAGAGATAGATAACGTACACTTGTAAAAAGATTTAGAGGTGATTGGCGATGGTTTTTGTGTATTTATTTCTTTTAGAGTTTTTTTTTTAATTTTTTTTGTCAACTCCTTCATTCTTATTATATGATTATATATTTATTATTCACGTTAAGAAGCATTGATTCACCACGAAAATCTAAAATTTTTATTATGATTAAATAATAAAAATTTCAAGATAAAATCTACAACAAAATGAAAAATCAAAAAGTAAAAACCAAAATCTAAAATTTTAAAACGAGAATCTAAAACACATCTAAACAATTATCATCTTAATTAAGTATGGAAGAAACTCATTTAGAACATCCGCATCAAGAGTTTTAAAGAGAGGTCACAGAAATCCCAAAAAAAAATTAATATATTAATCTGATGCAGATGAACTCACGTCAGGTGAATTCACCCCAATAAACCCGTATCAACACTATTCGCAGGCTCCACTGACATGTGGTGATCCGCAATTGGTTGATTGATTTTTGTTTTTATTTTCTAAAAAAATATCAAACGAAAAAAAAAATTAAAAAAATTTGGGAATCGGGATTTGAGAGGTTTATTGATGCATATGCTCTTAGTACCTATTGTTTTCTTACTGGTTTAAAAAAGAAAGTAAAATAAAAATAAATTTTTTAATTGGTTGACAAATTTTTTATTTCTTTCCTACCAGCGCTGATTCTCTAAATGACACAAACTTCTGAAACCTCTTTTTATGCTTACTATTTTCTTTAGTTCCATAGAAAATTTTGGTTATCCTCCTGAATCCTGAATCATTATTATTAATTCTGACAATCCATTCTAAATTTTGGATATGTTGAATGTTGGAACATAATGCAACATATATAATCTTCTATTTTGTTTTCCTATAGGAAATATTTCTTGCAAAATAGTAAGCTAGATATTTTGTATAACAAAGCTGTTAACACATTTCTTACTGCTAACATCTAATCTATTAAAATCTAATCTATTAAAATGGGAGTACAAATAAAATTTAACCCTAACTTTTCCTAAATATTTACAAAGATATACCACTGGAATAAAACAGGGTCGTTTTATCTCCTTACTAAACCTGCGACATCATAACGGCGTTCGTCTAGCTCTCCTCTATTATAAAGCCGGCCTATGTAAACTCTCTCTCTCTCTCTCTCTCTCTCTCTCTCTCTCTCTCTCTCTCTCTCTCTCTCTCTCTCTCTGGTTTTGTCTCTGAAATCGCAAAGTTGATTTCTTTGTATGTGATTTGGGGTTTTGAAGATGATCCCTCTGTTGATCTGAAAGCAGCTGGGGATCCTTACCTTTACTTTTTAATGGGTCGAATCTCTTATCTTATGTCGGAGGAGACTCTTCGTGAGGTAGGAGTCTGGGTTGTAAACGTGGAGTTCACACTCTTTCGTTGCACGAGTGATCATAAATATTTCTTCTTTACAGGCTATGAGTAAATACGGCAAAATTAAGAGCTTGTGGTTGGTCAGACATATTGGTGTAAGGCTTTGCAATTGCTCTGCTTTGTGATCTTACTTCTGTTGGTTTGTACACATATTGTCTTAGCATAACTGTGTTGATTATACATTATGCTGTTACATTTTTCTTAGTGAAGGGTGCTTCACGAGAATATGCTTTTGTGGAGTATGAGAATGAAAAGGAGATGTGTCATGCTTACATGGTACTATGGTGATGCTAACTTTTTTTTTGTTCTTTAAAGCTGTTTAAAATGTATATTCTCTGTTTTAACAGTGGAGTTTAGTTGTCGGAAAGATGTGTTCTTTTGTGGTGGTTATTTACATGATGCTCATCATCCACTTATTGATGGTCGAGAGATTATTGTTGATTATAATAGGCAGCAATTGATGCAGAGAAAATTAGGTGACTGCCATTCCTTACTCTCCTCAAGGAGTTAGATCTTCATTATCCCTTAGATTAATCTTTCTTCTTCTTCTCTGGAAAAAGGAGGTGGATTTAGTGGCAGGAAAGAATTTAGACAATCGTTTTGGAGGACGAAAAATACCTACACCATAAAAATGATTACTAAATCTATGTTAACTAAACCAGTAAACCATTCTCGACTCCCGTCACAGCCAACTTTGAATTATTAAATGTCATTCCATAACATTGTTTCATGAACGAAGGAAACCAATCTTTGAAATCAACTCTAAATAACAAACTCACAAACATTATTGATAAAATATTGATGATATCGACATTCTAGCTATATAACATAGTTTTGGTCAGTATGTTTTGGGTATAACATTGAAACTATACCGGTTAATTTTCTTACACAAAATTATGATTCTTTAGTAGTCATGCATATTAAACTTACGATTCTTTGATATAGTCAGGACTATTTTCAATTATATTATATTCACAATTATATTCTTTATTTACAACTTTTGAATATTGTCACAATCAATATTCACAATTATATCTTCATTATAATCAATCAACTAGAGTTTCACCCGCACGGATGTGCGGGTATATTTTTCATTTTATAACTATATAACAAAATTTTTTAAATATATGATTTATATTTTAGATTTAATTATAATTATATCTAATAACGAAATACAAAAATACTTATTTATTTAAAAAAATCAAAATTTTTGGTAAGATTTTGTTAGATTTTTTCAACAGATTTTGTTATATTTAAATTTATTTATTATTAATATCATTATTAATTATTAAGATATTTTGAAAATAATATATATTTGACTGGTTAATTTAACAATCAAATATGTCAAATTAAATAATTAATGACATGGCCGAGCATAACTTTTAAATAGTAGATAAATTTGGTACTTTTCTTTTAAATAGAGAAAATATATAATTAGTGAATCACCAAAAAAACTAAATTTCTATTAGACTACCTTTATGTTAAATAAATCGATTAATATATATATATATATATAAATTATAATTAGTCACGCTTAAAATCAAACAATTAATATCTAAATACTAAATGTCTAATTAAGCGTTAAAAATCACCAATATAATTGGCTAAGCGTGATCCAGTACACCCAAGAAAAAAACAATATATAACATGATCCAGTAATGCAATATATTGTTAGTATCAATAAACTAAGCAATGCAAACACAACTATTAAACTTTTGTGTTTCAATATATATATCGTAAAACAAACACCCGTGCGGACGCACGGGTCAAAATCTAGTATATAATTAATTTTACTTAAAGAAAACCTAATTATTTTATAGAATAACTGATATATCGTAACCTCCTCTTTAACTCCTATATTTTTGATATCCATAACTTTCATCTTTTACTCGCACAACCTTTCTTATCTATATTTTAAAATTAACTTTTCTTTATCTATTAGAGAGACCAAAGGAGAAAATTTCTGGGAAAAATGACTTCTAACTTTTTCATCGCTGACAACAACCAATTGATCAACGGTATTTACCGTCCGATTTCCAGTCTCATTCCCGGAAAACATCGTCTATGCTCATATGTAGAAGAAAAAGCTCTTGCTCGAGTTAGGAGGAGTTAGTGGGAGATGGATTTTTAAGGAGTTGAAGAATTTAAAGATTTTATTGTTATTGGTAACATGATTCTTAGATTCCTAAAAAGTCTTGTGTTATTGCTTTGGTGGTTTTAAAATTTCATATAAATCTTTTGTTATTCAAAAAGTTGAGTATTTTATGATTTTGTAATTCTATTAAATTATGGTGTTATTGGAACAATGATTCATTGCATTTTAACGATCATTACTCATAACTTTCAAAATACTATAGTTAACTCATGTATTCTTAAAATTGAGATGAAAAAATCAATATCTCTTTTATCATACGTGATTGTTTATATGTGAGGCACCACCATGTTTTGTTTTTTCTATTGAATAAAAATTATGTTTCTCAATTACCAAAACGTGTATGAATAAACAATCATACCAACAAACCTCAACGTAACTTTTTTTTTTGAAACTCAACCTCAACGTAACTTATTTGTAACTCAATCATATCATTTTATTGTGACTTGTTCCTTTAAAATGATAAATCTAGAAAATAACACCATCACAGATGGAAAAATAAGTTATAAATCATTGAGAAACGTAGAAGTAAGCATTAACGCTGACTTCCAGCTTCTACAGCATCATTCCACATACTTAAAGCTATTGAGTCTCTCCAGTTATTAGCATATTCTCTTTGTTGAGATTCGGGAGCACCCACATGTACAACTTCTTCAAAGTTTGCTTGGTCATTGTTTGGAGTGATCACTTCTTCTGGAAAAGCATCAGACCGACAATACTTCCGTAAAAAGTTATGTAATCCAGCACAAGCTAAAACCAATTATGCTTGTAAAAGGAAAAGGAGGTGCCGAATTAAAAATCAAAAAACGATATTTGAAAATGCCGAAGATTCGCTCAATCACGTTTCTCAAAGATGCATGTTGCAAACTGAACAACTCGTTTTGGTTTTGAGAATCACGGCCTTCACCTCTAAATTCTTGTAAATGATAGCGAGTACGTCTAAATGGAGCTAAAAACTTTTGAGGATTTACAAATCCACAATCTACCTGATAAAATTTCCCTGAAATTCAATTTGTAAATAAATTAAAATTCTGTACATATATAAATTGTGTACTACAACTTAAGTACATATCTTCTGGAACGATTAATCTGCTACCATGCCTTGTCAAAGCATTACTTAAAATTTTTAAATCATGAGCTGATCCTTCCCATCCACTAAGAACATACATTAACTCCAAGTCAAAGTTGCAAGCAGCAAGGACATTTTGTGATATAAATCCTTTGCGATTACGATAGCTTGGAACATCAGAAATTGGTATCATTGCAAAAATATGTGTACCATCAATAGTTCCAATACAGCCCTATAAAGATTAAAATAGTGATTTTCAAAGAAAAAAATAAACAAATAAAAAAAACTAAGCGTAACTTAGTTAAATTTTATATGTACCTTGAAGTAGGGATAAAATCTTGTGCTCTCACTTATCTTTGCAGCTGTTGTAACTCCAGGCTTTACCATCAAATCAGGTGCTAAGGAATTAAATGCACGCAAGACTTTATAAAAATTTTCACTGATAGTAAACTTTGATCTCTTGAATGTGTCTTTTGTGTACCCATATTTTGAACCTTGACCAACAACAAGTAAACATGTGGCCACAATTTTTTCGATGCATATATTCTGTGTATCTCTTAGACATGTCTTCATTCTAATAAGATCACAAAAATTTTCAAATGAGCTTGGATACATGTGATATAGTGATCGAAAGTGCTCAGGGTCCTCTTTCAAAGCATTTTGAATGTAATCATAACCAATGTTAGTGATTGGCCGACGAATGGGGCGTTGTATCCGATTGTCACTTCTCACAGACGCTGTTGCTATGTTATTTAACAGCACCAGAAAAATGTCTAAATCTGGCTCATCTTCTTCTATTTGGTTTGCTTTTATATCATATATCATACGTCTGTTCTTCTTCTTCAAAGGGGCTCTCCATGATAAAACACCTACAAAAAGAGATTACTATTAATAACTGAAATACACAAAGTATCTTTAAAAACTACTAATAGAATAAGCAAGACACTAACAATAAAGTTACTTAGGGGGATGTGGGCTACCGACACAACAATAAAATAAGCTACATGTTATAACAACAGCGTGACATTTTGTATTGCTAAAAGCAACAAAAAAATATTTAAAAACTCATCATATATATTAAACGAAAACCAGTTTAGTATCTATAAATAAAAAAAAGCAGTCTAGAATAATTGTAAAAAAATAACAAAACAGTCTAAAACAGAGATAATAAAACAGAGATCAATCGTAGTTGACATTGCTTTGGATGATCATTATTAGTTGACATTGCTTTGGATCCAACCATAGCGTTCTTCTATGGACATATCAGTGAAGACATCTTTCATTCCTAAGGAGTAGATAAGGGTCACCGCTTTAAATTTGATACGATCATCCAAATTAGGAACCTCTTTCATAGCATCCCAAACACTATATTTCTTCTTTTCAGCTTCTCTTTTCTCAACTTATTTTTGTTGTCTTTCTTCTCTCTGCTGTATGAAAGTGAGGATCTTGCTGGTCATCATTACCATAGCGTCACTTTGATCAGTGTTTATCTCAACTGAACTGCTAGATGCGCCGGTTCGAGATCGTTTTCTTGAGATAAGTTTTTCCACACGCCTTTTAACAACATTTTCTGGGGATGGTTGCTGAACATAAACATCATCATTGATGTCCTCAAAATTCAAGTTTTCTTGTGCTTGAATGTCACCAACCGTGAAGACGTGAGCATCCGTGGTATCACCCAAGCCAATTGAAGAACTACCATTAGCAGTTGCACAATCAATATATGATTTTCAAATCATCAAACTGTTCACTAGAGGCATAGCGTAAAAACTTGTGATTTGGATGTCCCTACAAAAAAAGTTATACTTAAAATACAATAGAAATAATTTTTTAAAAATACATTGCTTTAAGAACTTATGTAAACCTATAGTAGTAAGTGATCCTTGTTCACAGAAACTATATCACTTGCATATATTATTTAACTCATAAACTGAATTTTATCTAACAAAAACCTTGCAATTCAAGAATATATCTAATAAAATGATGCAAAATAAAGACATACCTTTAAATAGTCATTCCATACTTCGTTAGAAGCCACAAATCTTTTCATGATAGGATCCCATCCAAAACTTGAACTGTTGTTTAAAAGATCAACATGACAATGATATTGATCCTTCAAGAACTTGATTCTGCTTTGGTAATGCTTGTGGGTTTTTTGGCATCCAAGTCTTTCATTCAAGACTGGTAGTATTTTATATTCCACCGTTGCTTTGTTCATTATACCGTTACTGTCACGCCATCCACGTTGAATCCCCTCCACAAGTAATTTATCAAAACCTTGGTTTCCTCTGAATTCCATAGGCTATACTGATTTTTTCTTTATCCCCATTGCAATCTTATGTGGAGTTAATCATTATTAGTAAAAACATACACATAAAAATATTTATCACAACAAACAGTAAACATCAAATCTTATACTTCTAGTCTAAACAAATAAAATACTGAAACCAAACGTAACTTGAAAGCAACACAAATAACAATCAAAACATTTTATACAACTTATATATATATATATATATATATATATATATATATATATGAAAAACAGAGATATGGATCATGAAAAGAGAGAGAGAAAAAGGGAGAACCAGAGTAGATAAATAGTAGTAGAAAATGTTAACATATTTGTATATATTATATGGAAAATAGATAAATAATAGTAGAAAAAAATTAACATAAATCCCAATAGATCATCACCAACAAGCCAAAAAACATATATGGATTCTACAAATATGGGAAGACATATTGATTTTTGAAATCAGTGTGAATCAGTTTTCCACTAACCCCTTTTAGATTCATGAGTATTTGCATTTCATACACACACAAAACCCTCTATTTAACTGTATACCTTATTTTCCCCTTCTCTCTCCTCTCTACATCACTATTTTTTCTCCCTCTAAAATATGGCAAATCCTAAATAACTTCTTCTTTAGGTATATTAGACTAAATTACTCTAGATTCATTTTGCTTTAGTTATGTTTTTTTTTTTTTTCTGATGGTACATCACATAGAAGAGGTAATATTTTGGTCAAATGGGTGTACGAGAATGATGGTTCAGGATATGCTGAATACGCATAGACCCATTAGTTAATTTTCTGCTCACTAACAAACCCTAAATAATATCTTATACAAACCCAGATAGAGTATACATCTGTTTAAAAGTCCAAAATTTATCACATTTATATTTATGGAACCAAAAAAATGTTTTAATTTGAAAAAGCTATTGATACTCTATCCTATTGTCAATATTGATTCAATTACAAACATTAATAAGTTTGCATATTATATATATGATTGTGAATAGACATGTTGACTTTTATATGTTTGTCATTTTGGTTGAACAATAAAATAGATTGGCTATTTAAAATTCAAATATGAGGTATGGCAAAAGAAATAAACACTTTTCTCACACATAAAATCACATAGTTAGCAAAAACAAATAGTAATACACAAGTTCACATAGATTACGACAAAAGTAAAAAACTATGTTTTCATATTTAAAACGTACAACTTTATATTTTTTTCAAAAAGATATATAAAAATGAACTCGTCATACTAAAAACGGGTCAAAATCTAGTTTCTTATTGAAAATTCCCAACTAATACAAAACTTTTCTTCGAAAGCGTTGGATAGTCAACCATTAAAATAACTTCACTATTCTTATTGATATAAAAAAATGAATAAGAAAATGCTCATTACTAGTACATAATATTTTTCTAACCCTTTAAATCTTTGTTAAAAAAAACCCAATTCCTACCCCAAGCAAAAAGAATGAAAGAATAGAATCAATTTTTTTTTGTTCCCTATAAGCTTAATTAATAAAAAAACAAATTAACCATTTTCTCTAAAGTCTCTAAAACCTTGCTTCATCTAAAACGAAGAACTTCCTCAGATAGCCCAAGCGGAGACCGTGAATAGCGGCTGATCCGACCACCATAACGTCACTCCACTACCTCCTCCTCCTCCGTCTTCACCGCTCCTCTCCACATTAAATAACTCTTCATCACCATTTCCATACATCCTAAGCAGCATCTTGCTCTGCAAAACCTCCCTCTCCGAAACTCCTAGACTCCGAAACCCTAACTGCTCCATTCTCCTCCTCCAATGCCCAAAACCCATATGCCTCTCTTGCCGATGACTTCCTTCACACGCCACAATGTTCCTGATCTCTCTCCCAAACAAAACCTCCTCAATCTTAACCCTCATCAAGCTATCCACACCAAGATGCTTGTGCATCACGTCAAAAATCGCTGAATAGTACTTTAACGAGTTAAACACTCTTGTCTCAAGCCGCATCGAGTTATGTTCCGCTTCCTGTTCCACAACAACGACAGCTACAGGGTTCGTGCTTCTTACCAAACCCACAAAGTCCCTAAACGCAGCTCCTGTCCCATCGTAAAGCGTCTTGTGCATCTGCAAAACGCAGTTCACGCCGACCGCTTCGCCTTCCTTGACGTGAAGCATCCAAAGCCTAACGTCCTCGAGTCTATCAACAACGGGATGGAACTCAAACTCAAGATTCATCGCCTCCGCGAACCCCTGGAGACGATCTCCCGTCTCGTTGAGCTCGTGTTTTGACTCTCCAACGCCCGTGATACGCACGTGGCGTGGCGGGTTAGGTCTTGAAGCTAGGGTTTGGAGGAAGCTAGGCCATTGTAAGCCTTGCTTGATGTCGAAGTCGATGATGTGAACTCTCTCTTTCCCTTCGAATGCTCTGAGTAACATCGAGTTCGCTGTGTAGTGAATGAACTTTGGGATTGGTGTCACTTGGTTCAAGAATCGTAACGCGTTTGCTGTATCGTCCTCGAGGGTTCGGTCGAATTCACGAGGCGGTGCGATGTGGAAGATGTGAGGCCACATGCGGGCGACTCGAAGAGCTAATGCTTCTGTGTAGTAAGATATGAGTCGTGTCATTGGTGTTGTTCCTGTAGGAGAAGCAAGTTGACCTGTTCTTGCGATAAAATGGTTGATCGCAGCTATGTTCCTTGTCCTAATCGCTTCTAAGCATCCAGTAAGCAGATTCACAAGCTCGAGATCCCTCTGCAAGTGATTGTTGTTGTTGATGTTTTCAATGGTTCTTTCCTCTGTACTGTCTCGGTGTGAATATGGATTCCTCGAACCATTTGTAGATTCTGGTACTCTGTGTCTTAAGCTATGACTGTCTGATGATGCGCTTGTTGATGATCCAGAAGCTTCCTTGACTGCTGCAAAACGGCTACTCTCAGTGTCCTTATCGCCAAAACCAGCTAACTCGGTGATAACCCAGTTTGGGCTGCTCTGTAATGGCTGAGAGATCACTTCGCTGGGTGCAAACCAAACCTTTTCTTCATCATCACCTGAACATGTCAAAGAAAAGGGTAATGCTGGAGCTGAGTTCTGCGTACTAAACCAGAAACCTCGATTGTAATCTTCATCTCCTGTTTCGCTTCTTTGTCTCTTCACTCTGCTCAGACAAGACTCGTCCTTGTTCTCCTCGGCGAATCTCTTCAAACACTTCTTTCCTCTGTTGTTGTTGTCCTTGTTCCAAGAAAACCCTTCTGCATTTCCTCTTGTTGTTGCCAAAGGTGGAAGCTTTATGCTCTGTTTAAGCGAACATCCACCGGTCTTGCGCTCAATCGGTTTGTTGTCGAGTGAGATGCTGCGTCCAAGTGGTCGGCTGGAAGATGTTTCCTTGCGGGAGAAGCTACTGCTGCGGGGTAAGTCCAGTCTCTGTGTGTTCATGGGAAAGTGTACTGAAACTGTGCCTGATGTTGCTTCACTCCTTAATCTTCGGGTCGGTGACAATAATGAAGAACTCGAACAACCTGCCAACATCCTCTACAAATATCTAGCCACCCTAATGTCTAAGTTCCTGGAGTCTTTAAAAGACTGCAAGAGATGCTCTAAGTGTGTGTGTGTGTTTGTCACAAACAACAATTGATGAAAATTGGAATCCGATGGAAAAAAAAAATCAAAATCTAATGAGTGTTTTCTTTTCCTCAGTTTTTTGTTATGAAATCAAAGTGAGTCCTATATGAAGATAGAAGAATGAATTTTTGGTGAAAGCAAAATAAAAGAATGTGTTTTTTTAATTTGTGAAGTGAAAATGAAAAAAGAAATATGCAGTGTTGAGAGAAAGAAATAGAAAAAAATGAAATGAATCCCCTCCCCAAATCTATATTCAAATAAAGAATGAAAGAATGGAACTAATCTAAAAAACTTATCTCAAATCAATCTACCATAAAAAAATCATCGGATTCCTTTTATGAACAATATAACCAATGTGGATGATGATAATGATGACCGACGAATTCACATCATCATGAACAGAGGATGCTCTTGAAGTTGCTGGGTTATGTTGATGAACAGACTAGGAAATTGTTGTAGACTGGGTTCTCCATTTCGGTTATCCATTCTTGTTTTGCCAATATCCACAGATCAAGAAGTCTCCTCAGATCATCTACAAACCTCTAAACCCAGATCAGAAAAACTCCCAAAGATTTTTCTTCTTGTCTCTCTCTCTCTCTCTCTCTCTCTCACTCACTCACTTTTGTTTCTCTCTCTCTCTCTCTCTACCACTCTACAGGATGTGGTACTATACAGGGTTGTTCTACTAATATCATACTTCACCGACTTTTCTTTTTAGTTTGTATTCTTCCTTGTTGGGGTCTTCGAGAATTGAAGTTGTCACTTTTCGTTATTGTTTTTTTAGGGTTGGGCAGAGTGAAGTGGTACACGAAGGCACTCTGGATGTTTATGCTCCGTTGGATCCACATAATCGAACGGTCTAAAAATTGTTGAAGGTTTAGTGACCGTTTGTATATTGTCGGAGAAATATGACCGTTGGGGGAGGAAGGAGAGTGTTGTGTGTGTACGGACATCAATGATTTAGTCTCATTGGGAAAGCAAAAACAAAACGACTTTTACATACACAACAAAAAAGACATTACCATCATATTTTACCCCTTTTGTCAACAACGCATTAGTTTACTCTTTTTTATTATTCTTTTTGAACAAATCATTAATTTACTTTATAGGATAACACATTCCTGGTAAAAAAATCATTTGACAAATTCAAAACTTTATTCGACGGAATTTTCTTAAAATTAGGATGTTTTCATAAATGACTTCTGTCAAATATATTATTATTATTATTCTTATAGAACACTAATTTAAAGACATATAAAATGAAAAATTGAGTTTAGGGGTATACAAATACACCGAATATATAAAGAAAAGTTTTAAGTCGTACGAGTTATTGGCCATGGTGGAGATAGTGCCCGCTCTAATCCTTGGCAATATAGGCAAATGTCATAGGTCTATAGGTTCAAAATAAATTTAGGTGTTATTTTACTAATTAAAAAAGTCTATTTTGTTTTTTAAATATTAATTTTTTGGTGAAATTATAACAAAGGGATTAACTAAAACTAATCAAAATACAATAAGAATAAAAAAAGTTAATGTGCACCATTCTCAATTTTTTTATAAAATGGTCTTTGTTTTATATTTTGCCTAAGGTTATTAACTTTTTTTAAAACGGTGCTGGGTGGAGGTGATGGTCTCAACAGCTTTTTCTTTACATTTCTCATCCAAGAATATTGACTCTGTCATTTGAAAACAAGTTCGTTTAAGTAATGTCATCTCCAGTTTCTCTTTTGAAACGATCTTTGGAGAAGAGTCGCATAACTACTCACGGCGTTGAGTAGGCCTGGGCATCCGGATCCTCGGATCGGGTTCGGGTCAGGTCCTGTCGGGTCCGAGTCTTTTGAGTCTTGAAAATTTAGATTCATATGCGTACCTATGATTTTTCGGATCGGTTCTGGGTCGGGTCTTGCCGGGTCCAGGTTGGTTCGGGTATATAATTTCAATACCTGTAAAATATCCATAATTTTCGGATCCATATCGGATCCGGGTATTTAGAATTTAAAAAAGACATAACATGCCCAAAGTCACTCAAATTCAGTCAATATTTTTCATATATATCTAAAATTTTATAAAATAACTTAAATTAAACTATTAATAATTAAAGAAAACATTTTTAAACTCTAAATTTTACATTTTAAAACTTTATATTACTTCAAAATGTTACAAATAATAATAAATATTGTTAACAAAAGATATTTCAACTAAATTATAAAATAGTATAGATATATAAATCATAACACAAAAATAATAGTTTTGGATATATATGTTTATAACTTGGGTACAAATCGGTTCTTATCAGGTCGGGTCTATTCGGGTCGATTCTTTTCGGGTCCGGATCTATTCGGGTCGGTTCTTTCCGGGTACAGGTCTATTCGGATAAAAGAAATTTAGACCCAATAGGTATTTATAAATTTTCGGGTCGGGTATTTTCGGGTCAGTTCCGGTTCGGGTCTTCGGGTCTGGGTAAAATGCCCAGGCCTAACGTTGAGTGTTAATCACTTCATCACCCAATTAGATTCATTGTTGTTATCTACAGCATGGGATTGGTGGCCATGATTGACGACAAGACAATCAATATGTTTGTGTTTAATTCATATTTAAGTGATAAGAATTTTATCCTAAATTTTGTTCTGAAAACAATTTTCATGGAAATCACCATGGGTAAATTTTTGGAGGAATAATTTTTTTTGTATTATGGTGATGTTTTTAGAATTATTGAAATTGGCATGTCCGATCTTCATTCCTTTCAAGAGAATCATTATATTGAATTCTTATTGATGTATATCTATAGATCTAAGTTGGAGTTTAACCTGTTATACAACAAAAAAAGTTGCGAAAGAAAGTTTGGAAGTTGATCAACTATATGATTGTCCAACGTAATCGCAAAAAAAAAATAGAATTGTTATTATGTTATCAAAGAAGATATATGGATCTAGCTCTCGGTATTTCTGATTATGGGTTATATTCGAACCAAACTTGAAGAGACATTCAAAAAACAGAAAAATTAAATAAAAAGTTTATCAAACCTAACATGAGTTCTGAAAAAGTATCCTCAATACTCTAAATTATGCTCAATACCTAAAATAAGTACATATACAATTAATTAATTCAAATACTTAGTTCAATGTATATTTTGGTATTGGTCAAATATTGAAGATTATGTTTTGATAGTTGCTTTTGAAGTTCACTTATGGATATGTTTGGTTTTGATATTTAAACAAGTTGTTTTACTTTAGATAATGTTTTCTATGTTTACAGAGTTGTTATAGCTAATCTTAACTTGTTTATATTTCTCATGTTAATGACCACATATGAATGATATCACAAAATTTTTACTAGCGCAAATTGTTTAGATTTGCCAATTTTGGAACCAAAATGCATTCTTTTGAATCACAAATAAATATTTGGATTGCCGAAACACAAATTAGACCAAACCATAAGTTTAAACATGTTCAAATGAGTTTATGATGTATTATTATATTCGAACTCGAGAAACTGTTGTATAGTGTGTGTTTTAGCTATTATTTTTGGTCATTTTAGCGTTTAGGAGTTGTATTTAGGTTTCATTAGGAGTTGCATTTGTACATATTGCATACACAGAGGAGCTGGAAAACACAATTACAAATTATGGGGCAAATCAGAGGACTTTTCTGCACAAACCGAAGTTTGGAGGTCAAACTGCAATATATCAAAACCTTAGGGACCAATCTTGAAATTATGCAAGAATTGGACATTGATTCGCTCGTGAGCTTCAGAGCGTTCGCTGCGAAGAAGACGAAGCGCTCGATCCTTCCGGCTCGATCCAAGCACCAAACCGAGAGCTCCAATCTATCGATGTATGAATGGAGACTGGGGTACTTGACCTTTAGCCCTCGAGTTTCCAGCTTGTAGCTGGGGTTCAGATCGATCGATACACGATCTTTAATGATGAAGACGGACTCGTGTAGCAGCAGACACAGCACGGAAGCGGCAGAGATACAGTGGGGCAATGCCAAAGGTACATCCACAGCCAACGAGTACTGAGTTCGAGCTCATGTGAGAAGAAGAAGAACCGCAAACGCGGTTTGTCCAAAACGCAGTCGCAGAAAATGGCGTTCAGCTTCTGGTGACCTAGCGTAGCGATTGAGTTTTATTTTACTAGTAGATTAGATTGAAAGATGGATGATTGATGATGTTTAAGACCAGATTAACATTGTTCAAAGTTTGCTAAAGGTTCTTAATGCTAAATTTGATTTATCTCTCAGATCTAGGTTCTAAGCTATTTCACGCCTGGAAAGTGTTTGTAGAATTGCTTGAATGAACTTAGAATTGTCCTTTACAGATTTGGCCAACGGAAGTTGATGCCTGAGATGTCTAATGGTGAGTAGACTTGAGATTCATGTATGCTTGAGTGCGTTAGGCCAACAAAAGCTGATGTTTAATTCATGACTATCATAAGAGTTTCTGTCACAGAAATGTATTAATCTATTTAAACGAGATCTAGACCGTTATAGTATTTGTTAGTCAATGATGTCTGGTATCTAAATCTAAATCGTTCATCTCTGATCAGTTACCATAACCAAAGGCTTGTCTTTCTTAGTGTTTTATCTAGTAATAGTAATTAGTTGTCTCCTCTGTACTATACGAGAACAGATAAAACGAACGGACTCTCTCTCCTCTGTACTGTACCTCTCTCGAAGAAAAAGAAAGTTTCAGATCTAGATCCACCTCCGGCTCTGGCGGCGCGTGCGCGGGCGTGACGGTGCCGGAGGGCTCCCTCTCTGTCTTAGTTGCTCGTATTCTCTTTGCTTCACCGTCATATCTATTTCTCGTTTTGTCTTGTTGATTGCTCTGTCCCTGGATGCCCGTCGGTGACGTCTTTGCTGCAAGGAAGCTCCGGCTTCGACGTAGGTGTGATGGGTGGTGGAGTCTCAACACGGGGCTGGATTTTTTGCTTCCGGTTGAGTCGGATTTTAGGGTTTGATGGAGAGTCCCTTGAGCTCTCTGTAGGAACAGCAGCATGCAGAGGAGGTGTTTGACCCGCCGGCTCGTTCTTGAACTGCAGTCCTTGATCTCGGTTCGGCGAGTGGTGAGTGGTGTGGGGTTCAGGGTTCTGACTTCTCCTTGGTTTCTCGGAAAGGCGTGCCTTGTATGCTTTATACCTAGGGTGCCTCAGAGGATCCTTCTACCTTGAGGCCGTGCTTAGTCTCTTCTCCAGCGGTGTTGGTAGTCGAGATGTTTGGTGCGGGTGGTGTTTCGGTGGTGCAATGGCGGAGATGTCGTCTATGGCTTCTTCGTCGCATTGTCTTGACACTCTACCTGATATCTCTCCCTCTTCGCGGCTTCACGTTTTCTGCCAACCAAAAGGCTTTGTCGACGGAGCTTCTCCTTGGTTTAATTCTCCAGTGAAAATTGTTTCTGTTGAGGCGTGCCACCGTCTCTACTCGGAACAGCTCAAGCTTACCCTGTTCCGGTTATCAGAATGGGCGATTGTCAAGGTGGTTGGAGGTTCTTGTGGTCAGCGAAATTCTCTCCTTGTTGGTTGCGCAATCGGTTCTTCGGCACATTCCAGCTCCGTGAGTGTTGGTGCTCGCGGTGGTGTTGATTAACTTTTGCTTTTGCAGGTTTAGGAGCTTTGCGGGTTTGTTTGGTAGCTACTGTTCCGTACCTGTCTTTATGCTTTTGTTCCTTCGCATGTAGAAGAGTTCTTGTTTTAAGACCGTTTCTCATCTCGGTTTGGTCTCTAATCCCTCTTCTACATTTGTGTGTGTTAATTGAAAATATGACGGTTATTAGTCTTGAGAAGTTCTTTGAGAGCTAGCTACTCCAGAGACGTCATGGAGATTCTCGGCATCCGAGGCAACAAGGTGAACCTAACGTTTCTGTGGTCAACGTCAATGGTAGAGAACGGCTTTCGATTCCTAGAGATATTAAAATCAACTTAGCGGAATGTGTCGGGTTTAGTGGGTGGGCAAAGCTTGGTTGTAATACATGGATCTAGGAGCTTTTGTTCTGATCGAACTTGTAACCTGATTTGTATGCCCGTTTGGAAGTTTAAATTTTAATATTAAAAAAAATAGTAATTAGTTGTCTTTTTATTTCATTGGTTTACAATTCATCTCACCTTCCTATTTGATTAGATCAAGGAGATTTGTGTATTTTTAATGTTACCAATCACTAGTTCTCTGTGGATTCGATCTTAAAGTGCTACAATGACATACCATTTGATTGTGGTAGCGTGGACATTAAGTTAATTGGCTTGTGATAAAACACAGAACATTAGAAACCGAACCGAATCCAAATCTAACTTTAAAGGAAAATGATGATGGATGGTTGAGTCGCAGTTCCACCAATCACTTGTGTGATAGCAATGATGATAGTTACAGTTGGGCGTCAAGTGTACAACAATGTCTGAGTGTTACCGGTGTATTGGGAATTTTATGACTCATCAGGCCTCACTGCATATTCTTGCCATGGACATTCTTGTACAACGTAGATAAGAACAATAAGTTTGAAATTGATAGTGGAAATTTCGGTTAATAAGATGAATTTTAATTTTGTTAATGCAGTTGTTATTTGACTTAAACATAATCCAAACAAACAAATTATTTTATTTATGTACATCAGCTAATAATCCATTAATGCATGGACATTAATAAATACCCACATTAATAAATCCAAAAGCTGAAGAAACTTCAAAATTTACATACTATTCTATTTATGTACATCATATGGAGTATACTGTAGTACATAAATTGCGGTGTTGATCCATCGTTATTGTTCATCTCAAGCCATCCAGAGTATCAATACGTTAATTTTATGATGGCATTGGTTGCACTTATCTCGAGTCGATCCTTTATCATCTGGACCAACTCCTCCAATAGAAGACCATATTTGAGTTGTATGACTCTGCTTTCCTCATCTATTTTCTGTTAAACACCTACTTTCATCTAGATCTTTGACCCATCTTCCAGTGATAAGTAGAATCTTTCATGAAGATACATCTACAAATGAACAAAACAGATTTGACAGCTTTTTAGTTAATATTATTTCAATTTAATATACTCGTAAGCCTTTGTTTTATCTTCGTCAACCCACTGATAAATATAAGAAAATCAACTTATTTATACGAAGCACCACAATATGTAACACCAATACCATATCTAATAAATGCAAGACCACTAATTATGATATATTAATTTATTATTTCCGTTTTTAGTATTTACTCTTCACTTGTTTTTGTTCGTCTACCATTTATGCTTTGATATATTCTTTAATATATAAATACATAATATAATATCATTTTAAATATTAGAAGCTTTTACAGCCACATGGTTATTAGACGGAAACTCTATTTTAATAATTACTGATAGTTGGTATAGAATTGAAAAAGTGGAATTAGCGGTGAAAAAGACAACGTTTGCATAACCCAGTGACGGTAGACCAGTGTTTTCACGCACAAATGCAAGCGAGGGTAAAACCAAAATTCTTTTGGCATAATTTTCCATCCCATAGTCAATTTATTACATTGTCATTTTCTCAATTGTGCTTACCAATATAGCTAGTTGGCAAATTAATCCAAACTTTTATGTGAAAAATTTCACACAATTTTTCAAACTTTTTGATAATTTTTAATTAATTAGTATTATAGTTGATGAGACATTCAGATACTATTAATATGATCTAAGCTTGATTGAAGTATGAAGTTGTGCATCACATGAGACCATTTTTCTATGCTAAATCACCTTCAACTAGTCTCTTCCACGAGAAAATAAAACACGTATGAACCAAGAATGTACAATCTGTATTAATTTTTATATATCTTATCTTGAAACCAATTAATATTCTTTTACAACAATGGCTATACGATTCTAAGAAGATTGTACATGTTAGAGCCATTCTGGTGGAACTGAGTCAACATAAACCATAGCAGAAGACTGAAATCCGAGCACCATGTGTAAGCTTATCAACCATTGTAGTTTTTGCCCCTTGGGATATATTGAATTGAGAATTGGAGAAGAAATATCTATTTTGCTTAGATTCCTCTATAGACACTATTTTCATCAATTGAGAACAATCTGTTGCAAATACCACCTCTGGGACATTCAAGGTCTTCATGGACTCCATTGCTCAAATTAAAACCGCACATTTTGCATGCAAGGGTGATAAACTATGTCAAACATTCATGGCGCCTATCATGCGGTCTGTATACAAATCATCCTAGTTGTGTACAAACATCATCTTCCTTCCATAGTCCAACCACAAAACACCATGTGATATCTCCCATATTTAAGGGAAGCACAATCTCCTTTGTGGTGAATTCAAATCGTGCTTCAGCCTACAACACACCTCTGATTACAGCGTTGCTCAAATTCTCTTGTGGATTCTCTTTTTTTTTCTTATTATAAATTTATCATTTCTGCTCTTTCACATTTACCACAATCTATTATTATAAAGAAGAGTTTTCTCTTCATTGACGCTGCCACGTTATTAATTTGTGTGTCATACGAGTGACACGTGTCCCTTCCATCAAAACTTTATGTTTTATTGATTCAAATTTAAATTTCGGTTGGGCTTTTGATAAAACATATTTGTTTATTTTCGTTTTCATTTTGGTTTATTTTAATATGGGCTAGTTTTTTTAATGATATGAGTATTTAGCCCAATAAAATTTCACGTGAGACAATATTGTCAATTACGGTTTCAGTTCTTTCTCGATTTCTCATTAGCTCAAACAACAATGGAGATGTTGCAAATTAAAAGAGACGAATCGTTGTCTACAGATTCTGATTTATGCTTAGTTATAGTCGTTCCGTTTTTATTTCTACCCTCTAGACGTTTTAAAGCCACATTAGATTTTTGACACGCGCTTAACAAACGCGGATACTATTTTTGTTGTTTTATCTACAAATGGATAAAAAAAATCTTTTTTAATGATATAAAATGTTACATGATCAAAATCAAGTTTCAATTATGCAGATATGAAAGAAATTTTAAAACGCGCAAAAACTTTTTTGGTTGACCGTAAAGCCAAATATTAAATGAATTTATAACTATTATTATATATCTATAATATTTAAGAGCTGTTCTATTATTATTATTATTTCAGTTTGGTACATTTTTTCATTGAATTTTCATATCCGAGTGAGATTTATTGATCTGTTTGTTGATATATTAATAAATACTTGACTTGGATAAGAATAAATATTTATCTACATAACATTTGATTACGAACTTGTGTTATTTGTAAGTTGTCAAAATCTATTCGAAGATTAATATTTTGTATCTATACTATTAAAAAATGTTAGTAAATTTATTTGTAAGTATATTAACTATCAAACTACATAAATATAGAACAAATTATTACTCATTTATTTTTCTATTTTTATTAATAGTATCTATTTCTAAAAAATATATTTTTAAAAAACAGTTGGAGACAAATGTTTTATTATTAGAAATCTATATTATTTTTAATCTGGAAAGAAAAATATGTGAGAATAATAGTATATTATTAATAATGATTTCTTGCATTTTATTATTTATAACTTATGATAATAAATTTATTGGTATGAGTCAAAATTTAATACTATAGATTAAAATGTTTTATGCATACATTTGAAATCATTAATTATTTATATGGTTATATTTATTTTCCATTCCAGTATTTTAATAAATATTTACTTTATTTTTATTATTTTCAGATTTTTATCACGAAAATAATTTTATTATTGATTTTGATTGATCTGAATAACAAAATGGTTTTATTTTTGATTGATAAAAAAACTGAATAAGATATTGGCCCATTAATCGAACCCATTATATATATTGATTATAATTAATTATATAGTTTTAGACCCAAAAAAATATAAGACAATAATTCCATTAAGGAAAATTGTAATTTGTTCATAACATTAAGGGTAATTTTGGAAAACGTAAATATTTCATTAAAGAGAATGATCCATTATTAATGGTATTAATTCATTACCTTTAAAATACATTTTAACTCCATCAAGCCTCATCAAAGACGACGCCAGATTCAATACATAAGTATTCTCTTACCCCTAAAATATCACTGTCACAGTTTCAG
Organism: Eruca vesicaria subsp. sativa; assembly: GCA_932364175.1. NCBI lineage: Eukaryota > Viridiplantae > Streptophyta > Magnoliopsida > Brassicales > Brassicaceae > Eruca > Eruca vesicaria. The sequence continues at coordinate 579,816 of CAKOAT010076266.1, forward strand.
ATACTACCAAAAAAATTCAATTCCAGTAGAATGGTAACTTCATATGTTCTTCTTCGTGATTAAGGCTGACCAGTGTTCTTCCATGGTAAGGTTCTGATGTATGTGGTTCTTTGAGGTTCATATGTTCATCTTCGTGATGGGGGTTGACATGTCTTCCTTGATGCTTAGGTTTTGTCAATTTACTGTCCCGCCCGTAGGGCGGGTTTACTCTAGTATCCATATAAAAAAAATTAAATGAAGCTCCACTTGGGAATAGCGTCCAAACAGATAATACATGTTCGCAAAAAGCAATGCACTTGGGAATACTCCCATGTTAGAAGGAATTTGTGACAGGTTACAAGTTTGCAAAGCTTGTAGACAATCAAGCAGAACTTGCTTTATTGAATCGTCTTCCAATCTACACATAGGGCATTGGGTATCACATTTTATACCACAAACCTTTTTTTGTAATAGGTAGACTGTCTGATATTATTTGGCAAAAAAATGCCTTAACTTCGGTGAACACTGTAACTTCCAAATAAATACCAGCAATGTTTTGTATCCGGACCATAAAATTTCTGAACTAAACTTCTATTCAGATTTTTTTTTTGTTTAATAACCAGATATGACTGTATATCATCTCAATACCATAAAGTTCCATCTATATGAATTTGGTTTAGCGAGCCGACTAACTGCCATACCATGAATAATTCTAACATAATGCGGTGGATGTATGCACTAAGCAAATCTACATTCCAAGAAAGATTTACTAGATTAGTCAGATTTTGACCTTAAGAAGCATGTTTAAAATTGGTTTTGATGTATTGGTGTTGTTGACCTCGGGCGAGGAGCAGAAATTCATAAAGAATTCTATACTAACTTGGAACAAACTAATTAGTAGAGTTATTTTATTTTCTCCACTTTATTACTTTTACTCTAAGATTTTTTTTTATATATTTTGACTGAAAATTTGGTACTAAGATATTTTCTTATTAAAACCACAAATTTAGTATACAAATAATTAATATACATATACTCAACACTCAGAGCAAGATTTCAAAGGAAATTATTGGCCCTAAGACTACACAGAATGACCCTATTGAATAAATATTTCAATTTGGAATAGTTACATTGGCGGTATTAAATAATTGAAAAAGAGGTCTGGATTCAATCTGGTTGGATTTATTCAACCTGTTGAAAGAACAAAAGGTGAAGCCCACTAATTTGCTTTCACTCATTTTAAAACACACAAAATTGAAGAAGCTATCGAAAATACTTTTTTTTGTTAAGAAAATAAACGATTGGTACAAGTGTCACTACATTATTACTTGTCCAGATTTCACAGATTTTTATTTCATCCTATTTTTTTAAATAAGTTATATTACTAAATAATATATTAAAAACCAATTTATATCAAATTCATAAAATTTCATGCTCTATAAATAGAGATTTGATTTCATTTGATTTGGACATATAAAAACAGTTTTGACTATAATATTGGGATTGTTCTCTTTTGAGTCAAATGAATCAAAACAATAATTCTTTTAATACTCAGAATTCTATATAGTATCCTTCCAATTATCAAAATCTCAACAATTTTCAATTTTAAAACCAATCTTTCAACTAGACCAAAAATGTAAATTTTGATATTCCACTAAATTTTTATCTGACTTTATCTGTTCCAAACTACTATTAATATATAGTTATTAAATTATAAAGAATAAACTAAAAATGGTGGGATAGGGTGTTAGATTTTATTAAATAAAATTATTTTAAAGATGAAATTTGAAATGAATGTTGAATAATTATGTAGAAGAGGGAATATGAAGTGGAGTGTTAAAAATAGGAAAAAGGTGTTAAATAATTATATATGTAAATAATGTAATGAGAAAATAAAATTAGTTTGTTTAGTTAATAATAATCGGGAAAATCGCATAAAAACCTTGAAATTGGCAGTTACTAATACTTTAAACTTTTTCGACTAGCACTTTTAACATTCACAATAACATTTGTATAAAAAAAAAACATTGAACATGACTTACTTGTTCATCAAATAAAAAACTGACCAGTTGTACACAAGGCCGGCTCAAACATCTTACGAGTCCTGGGGCAAAAAAAAGAAGTGACCCTTTTACATATAAAATTGAAATGTTGATATTCTAGCTACAAGATTGAATAAAACTTTTTTTCTTTGAAAAGGTAAGCACAAACCATCAAAATAAAACAATCTTGCTTTATTCTATAGTTTCTTTTTCTCTTTTTATAGTTTATTTTTTTCTGAGAATGAGATCATTTGCTTCTACAAAAATCTCAACAATATAACATCTTCCCGGTAATGTGAAAAAGGAAAAAAAAACAGTAATCATCCTAAAAAATGCAATTACAAGAAACAGTTTTTGAACTTTACTCGATGCAGAATCATGTATATAAAAATTTCAAACTCAATGCTTTCTAAGATATTATTTCAATACATGAAGTAGCTAAGCCATTCAATCTTTCTTGAGATATTGAAGATTATAAATAATTCTTCGACAACTTTAATTTTGAAAATGTTCTCTCTGCTGAGGCTACAGTCACAGGTGTAGTCAAAAACATTGTAAAAGTAATTGAAACATTTGGATAACAATCCAGACTTTCAACATTCTAGAACTTCACTAGGTCGTCCTAGGTTGTATAGATACACCAAGTAGTTTGCAGCATTCTCAATTCAGAAAAATATGATTCAAATCAACATGAGAAGAATGATCTGCTTTTTTTCACATGTGTAGAGAGAAACAAAAAAAAGGAGTAAACAAAATAATAAAGATCGCTTAAAGAAAATGGGCCCAGGCAGGTGTATTGCTGCCCCTAATCTTCAGCCGGCTTTGGTTGTACATATAAAAATGATGATATATGAATTTTTTTCTTAAAAAAATAATTATTAATTAATAAGTAAATAAAAAGTAAATAAAAATTAGAAAGCTAAATAAAATTTTAGAAACTAAATTAAATAAAAATCAAGAAATTAAATATGTTTAAAAATAAAAAATAAATTAAAATTTCAAAAATAAAATAAAATATTTCTAATAAATTTATACGATTATATTTTAATAAAAATACTGACAATGACAATAAGAATTTCAAACTTTTCATTGTTGATGATGATTATTTTTCACATAACTATTAACAATCCATCTGTTAGAAATGTCGTTATTGACATATCTACCGTCATTTACAACAAAGACGTCGGAAACTTTGTTGAAGATATGTGAAAACCATCACAGTTAATGGTTATGTGAGAAATCATCATTGTCAACAGTGATATGTTTGAATCTTTAGTTGTCATTGTTGGCTTAAAAAATCTTGTAAATACTTTTACAAATATTTTTATTTTTTAAAAAAGTATTTTGAATTTTCTATTTTTGAATTTCTGAAATTTTATTCAATTTTATTTAATTTTCTGATTTTTTTATTTAATTTCTAATTTTTATTAGTTTTTATTAATTTAATGAACTTTTATTTATTTTTCTGCTTTTATTTAATTTTAATTTTTCTTTTTTTACTTTTATATTTATTTTATTAATTAATAATTTTTTTTAAAAAAACGAAAAATTATCGTTTTATCTGTACAACTGTAAGATATAAATGCCATTTTGAAGGTTAAAAAGTAATAATCGAAAAAAATTAAGGTTTAAAGTGTTATTAAATTCTAATTTTAGAGTTATTTATGCGATTTATCCGATAATAATCTGCAAATGAATATTTGGTTCTATTCTAATAAGCAGTTTATATTTTTAAATAATCTACAAATGATTATTTGGTTCCGGTACAGGCTATTCTAATAAGCAGTCTATGTTTTCTCATTTTTTCTAAATAGTCTATGAAAATATATAGAGAAACTGGACTTCATGTACAAAATACGAACCATGCTCTGAAACTACTCAAACAATAATACAAATTATTCGAAATTTGTTAATCATGTTTTACTAGCCCTTCTCTTAGGCTATTAGGTTTTGTCTTAACCACCCCTTTAAGTCTTAACCTCTTTTTGACCTCAAGATTAGTGAAACGGAAAACACATTTTGTCACCAAATTATGTGACACTCAAACGCAAAATTAATCATTCCAATGTAAACGACGACTACTAACGGAGAGTTTTCATAGTGACATACCTAGTTATTGCCTGATTTGTTGCAGAATTCTTGAGCCAAAGGTTACAGATAGGTAAGTAGTTACTCTATGATCTATCTCTTCAGGTTATATTCTGAATAGAGGATATGCAAGATACAGTGGTTATAAGGATTTGAAAGCTGATGTATGAATTATTGCTTTTAGATCTTGAGTCTTAAAACTATTATGAAGATAATGATTATATGACAAAACACTTGACAACAAGATCTAAACAAAAGATACTAAGCATGAATGTGACCAAACTAAAATACTTTTATTTGTGAGTTTAGTTTGCTTCTTTGATGTCAAAGATTGCATTAGATATTGGAATATATAGCATAGATATGGAAAGAGGAAGAAGCAATTATGAAGTCAACAATGAAAAAGTGGGAATTCTTTTTGTGTGTGCTTAATTAACACTCTTAAGTTCAAGTTTCAAAATTTAATAATATCTATTTTGATCAAGAAAGCCTAAATTGAAGCTGGAATCTTGCCTTATGTTCAGTCTAGTTTTTAATGCCATAATGGTCAATGAGACACAATACACTTGAAAGAAAAAAACTATTAGAGGAACCTTCATGCCCTTGTTACTGAGTTTTAACTTCTTTAAAAGTTGGCAGTTTCTAAAACAGATTGGGTTTTTAATGATTATTTTTATTCCGTTCTGCAACTACTTAAAAGTGCATTATTATTATTTAATAACAGAGATGTGTAAGGACTTGCCTCTATTTAAGGTCTCATCATATGGTTTAGTTGACAAAACATGCCAGCAGTTTAGCTTCTCTTCTCTTCTTTGTCTTTTTTCTCTGCACGTTTTCATTTTTTTGTCAACTTACACAAGCTGACAAACACATAAGAAAACAAAAAGAAAAAGAGTTTTCATAGCTGAAAAAATATCAACAACAAAAACATTCTTACAATCCTCTTGCAGTATGATGTTGTGGCCATTGTGCATATGGGCTTCTCTGCTTTTGATAACCATCACAGCTTGGGTTTACAAATGGAGTAACCCTAAATGCAGAGGGAAGCTTCCACCTGGTTCCATGGGTTTGCCACTTCTTGGAGAGACGTATCAATTCTTCAAACCTAACACAACTTCAGACATTTCACAATTTATCAAAGAGAGGGTTAAGAAGTGAGTGAAGAGTTTTATATTATAATCAGTGTAGTATATTAATAGACACCAAAGTTTAATCTTATTATTTGGTTACTTACGTACAGGTATGGACCAATCTTTAAGACCAACCTAGTGGGGAGACCAGTAATTGTATCAACCGACTCTGATCTGAGTAATTTTGTGTTTCAACAAGAAGGTCTCTGTTTCCAGAGTTGGTATCCTGATACTTTCACTGAGATCTTTGGAAAACAGAATGTGGGATCATTGCACGGGTTCATGTATAAGTACCTCAAGCACATGGTGTTAAATCTCTTTGGCCATGAAAGTCTCAAGAAGATGCTTCCTGAAATTGAAAAAAGTGCATGTAAGAAGTTAGAGCTCTGGTCAAAACAAGATTCAGTTGAGCTAAAAGATTCAACTGCAAGCGTGAGTTTCAAGAACATACTTTCCACATCTGTTTAAACCATTCCTAGTTTCTTACTTGCTAAAAATCACTTTCATTATCAGATGATATTTGATCTGACCTCGAAAAAGTTGATCAGTCATGATCCAGAGAAGTCCTCAGAGAATCTAAGGGAAAACTTTGTTGCTTTCATACGGGGGTTGATCTCGTTCCCTTTTAACATCCCAGGGACAGCTTATCACAAGTGCTTAAAGGTTATCATTACTCCTGATCTCTTTTTGGCTCTCTTTGATATAGCAGTAGCACTCATGCTTATTTTGGTTTTTGTAGGGTAGAGAAAGAGCGATGAAAATGTTGAGGAATATGCTTCAGGAGAGGCGTGAGAAGCCAAGAGAGAAGCCAAGAGAGAACCCGAGTGACTTCTTCGATTATGTCATAGAAGAGCTTAAAAAAGAAGGGACAATTCTGACAGAAGAAATTGCACTAGACTTGATGTTTGTCTTGCTTTTCGCCAGCTTTGAAACAACTTCTCTCGCTTTAACTTTAGCCATCAAGTTCCTATCAGATGACCCTTTAGTACTAAAACGTCTAACGGTCAGTAAAATTATTAAAAAAAAACCATCTCTCTATCTAACCTAACCAGCTTCTGATCATTACCAAAAAAAACATTTTCATCTTTATCAGGAAGAGCATGAGGCAATACTGAGAAACCGTGAAGATGCTGACTCTGGACTTACATGGAAAGAATATAAATCAATGACCTACACATTTCAGGTAAGTTACAACAATTTAATCATGTATTAAACAATTTAAGTTACAAAAATTTAATCATCTGAAACTTATGTATTAATCTAAACTAACAAAATGTTAAAATACTAAATGCAGTTCATAAACGAAACAGCGAGACTAGCGAATATAGTTCCTGCAATCTTCAGAAAAGCCTTGAGAGATATCCAATATAAAAGTATTGATCTCAAAAAAACCAATTCACCATTTATATTGATTCAACTTTTTTTTAATTTATGTTATCTGATAATCACGTTGTAAATGGTACTGCAGATTATACAATTCCAGCCGGTTGGGCGGTGATGGTCTGTCCTCCAGCTGTACATTTGAATCCAGACAAGTATGAAGATCCTCTTGTCTTTAATCCATCTAGATGGGAGGTAAGTTCATCATATATAGTCTTTGACATAACTTGTACTCCAAGTTACCAGTAATTTTTTTTTTGAAACAAAACTAATCAAGCTAGTGAAACACAGGGATCAGAATCAACTAATGCATCGAAGAACTTCTTGGCGTTTGGTGGCGGGATGAGATTCTGTGTTGGAACTGACTTCACTAAAGTTCAGATGGCAGTTTTCCTACATAGTTTGGTCACAAAATACAGGTTCAAGAATCTTTTTATAACCTATTCTTTGTTCATTTGTTGATTTAAAAAGAGAACAATGCTTATTGATTTATTTTTTTATAATCCTGAATCTATCAGATGGGAGGAAATCAGTGGAGGAAATATAATTCGAACTCCTGGACTGCAATTTCCAAATGGGTATCATGTTAGACTCAAGAGGAAAGAGATCTAGAGAAAGTTAAGAGAATTCTGATGAACAAACTTTTTTTTGATGTTTTATGACAATGTAAAGAATACTATTGTATACAGATCAAGTAATATAATGAAACACTGGTTGAGATTAAGTACCTTCAATCAAACAATACCTTTCATTTATTTTAAGAGTAATGATTTTCAAATGTAAAACAGTCTTTTTACACAAGACAAATTTAGTAATGTACATGTATGTTATAAAAAGGTAGAGAGGTCAAAAGGCAAAAAGGAACAAAGAGATTATAAGTCACAAGAACACATATAAGAAGCTTTTTAAAGTATGACGATGATGATTAACATGTCCATTTAGAAGTAGGGAAACAGCTAAGGCGATGACACCATTTGCAATGTTTGTTCCCATTCTCTCCTTTGAAAAGCATCACTGATCCAACAGTTAACCCAACCACAAGTACAACCGCTGCGACTATGAACAGCACGTACTGGTACATGCTATACTTGCGTCTGGTAAGGGAAGCGTTGGTGCGGGAACGTTCCCAACCGTACTGTGGCCGGACAAGGAGGATAAACCCGAGGCAAAACCCGGTAATAAACCCTCCAATATGTGCGAAATTGTCAACACGAGGAAGCAGGCCTAGTCCTAAGTTGATTGCTATGATGAATAGGAGTGTGAAGAGAGCAGCCGCCTGCAAAAAGAATGTACAAAACCGATGAAAACCAAAGCTAAGTTCTGGTCTAAACCGGCTTTAGCGGAGACATAAGTACCTTGTTGGCATACATAGTCCAATTAGTGAGAAGTTCAGATAACATAGCTCCAAGAAGTCCAAAGAGAGCACCCGAGGCACCAACAGAGATACTTTCTTGAAGGAAAAGAGACGAGAGTATGCTTCCACCGAGACCAGAGATTAAGTAGATAAGTCCAACTCTTACTGTACGGAATCAAAAGATCAAATGTTTTCACTTGGAGATGATTACTAAAAGAGTAAAAAAGGCAAGCGGTTACTTACTGAAGCCAAATTGCTGCTCAAGGCGGATACCGATGAAGATCAAACTCAACATATTGGTAAGAAGATGAATGATACCAGCGTGTAGCCACATACAAGTGATGAGTCTCCATCCTTGATGCTCATGTACTACTTTCCTCCATTCCATTGCTCCCATTTTCTCCAATCTGATACAAATAATAAGACCAAAACCGAATCACATAAATCTAACAGAGAACGATTATTGAAATTCTCAATTCCTAATTACAACCAATTTAACCAAAACAGAGAAGTCTTAGCAAGCTTAAAGCTCAGCTTCAAAGACATTTACAGAGCAGAGAGATCAGAATCAATTGCGAATTAGAAACCAAAAAAGATTGAGACTTTTGAGGAACCCAGAAGAGTAAACTTGAATTTCGAGTGAACCCAAATCGTGAAATCAGGAGCTAAACTTACGTGGAGGAAGATGGGCCAAAGAGAGGATTCTCTCTAAGTGGCTGAAAAGAGAATCTTCCGAGGAATCTAGCGACGCAAGCTTTGTTTGGTCCGTTGATCTTCTTAGGACAATCGTTAACGAACATAACGGCGATAAAGACAGCGAGATTCGCCACAACGATGGCCGGAACCAGCCAAGAAGTCCAATGAGTTTCTATGGAGCTTTCGTCATAGAAATAGTTGTTGTTGCTGTTGGTTCCTCTGTTCTGCTTCTCTCCTGTCTCCACATCTCTGTTTGCCATTATTACTCTGTTCTCTCTCTCTCTTTCTCTCACACACCTCAATTTCAGGATCTAATCTTCGATTAAGGGATCAAACAGGAAAGCAAGAGAAGTAGCTTCGAAGAAAGAAAGGAGGATGAATTATAGAAACAAAGAGACTGAGACAGAGCATCTGTCGTAGGAAGAGAATTACGGCAAAAGTTGTAACCTTTTTCGATAAATTAAAGTCAAAAGTAATTTAAACGCGTTCTTTTATTGTTCTTGGGGTTTCAACGAATTCAACCGTTTCATTGATGTTTTACCGCGGCGAATAAAAAAAAATGGCAGTTAACCTAAAGTAGAATTTTGGACATAGTTTTAAATAATATAAAAAGATTAACTTGTGACAGAATAAAGAAATAATCAGTGTTGTACAATCCAGATTTTGGTATGGTTTCAGTTTAGTTTTTTCGTGTCTTTTGATATTTTTATTGTATAAAAATTTACCATATTAAAACTATTTATAATTTGGTTTGGTTCACTTTATATACTAGTATATATTTTTGGTTTATTCGGTTTATACCAAACAATTATAAATATTTTTTTTTTATAACAAGTTTTAGATTTTATGATTATAAATCCGATTTATAAAACATAAATATAATCATTTTAACTTTTAAATATAATATTTTTATTTTATTTTTTTATTAAATTAAAAGTAAGAAAATAGTAATATCATATTATTATTATATAATTATCTTTTAGTACAAAAAGTTACTAATAAAAATGTTATACACAATTTTAGGGAAAATTCCATATTAATATACAACTTTAATTATTATTTTCAACATAATACACAGGTTTTTAGAGCAACTGAAAAATACACAAACCTTGTTTTTTAAAAATTTCTGTAAAACACCAACTATAACCCGTGTACCTATTTTAGTTTGGCTCGTTAACACCTTTAATGATACTGTTAACACCATAAATTATTCATTAATTTTATCGTTAGTGTTAAATCATGGTTAATAAACTAACCATTATCTTAAACGATGTCGATTAGTTTACTCTCTCCAAATAAAAAGACCCTAATTTCTAAGAAAGAGAGCAATTGATGTTTATAAAACAAATCACCTTCTTGACCGACCAAAAAAAAAAGAAAAACAAATCACCTTCTTCTCGCTATCAGAATGTTCGCCGTAAGAGTGTAATCTTCAGAAGAACAACAACTTACTAAGATGATGTAAGAGGTGGAAGCCATCGTGATTGTCGTGTTGGTTCTGTGAATCATAAAATTATTTGGTCCTGAAAATCACTCACAGCCCTTTTTATGTGTTTACAGTGACATCGATGTTGCATTGAAGATGCACATTGGCTATGGCGGTTCAATGTCATACGAAAAAGAGAAGTTATCATAATCTGGTGGAGTTTATGTTAGAGATTTTTTTGTCGACCCGGATCTTCTTACATGGTCAATTTTCGAGGATTTCATAATAGACAGGGGAATCAAGAGTAAGGTGGAGCAGGTTTAGTATAAAGTAGTCAACGAAGATATATATACGGCTAGGCCGATATACAAAGAAAAAGATGCTGAAATTAGGAAGTTGTGTGAAGAAACTAAAGGTGTTGGTGAAGTTGATTTCTATATTGTCTATGGTCAGAATGCTGATGAAGATAAGAGTGAGGATGGAGAGAAGAGTGACGATGAAATTAGACAAGAAGTTAGTGATGAAGAAACAAATGAGATTGAGATTAGAGAAGAGCAAGAAAAAGCTGCAAATGGCCATCAATCTGAGGATGAAGAACAGATTTTGGGACAAGAAGCTGAAGATGTTCGATTCCAAAATCTGTTTGCACAGGCTGCACAGACCGAGTGTACACAACCAAACCTTGTTCCTGCTGAAGAAAGTGAAAGCGATAAGATGAGATACTTGTTCGAGGAGATGGGTATCCAGATTCTCCGGTTGTTAGAAATGAGGAATGGGCAAATTTTCACAAAGAAAATAGAGAAAACAAAAAGAAAAAAGAAAGCAACCTCACATAGAAGCCGTGCTGACTATGATAAGCCTCCATATTTGTGGCTAATGCAAACGTTTAATAATGGGGATGAGTTCAGAGATCAGTTGCTAAGGTATGTCTTGAAGACACAGTTTGACGTCAAGCTTAATAGATGGGAGTCAACAAAACAAGCAGCTGTATGTACCCATGAGAATTGTAAGTGGAGGATATATTGTTCCGTTGAGAAACCAACCTGCAAGTGGATAGTTAAAGTATATGAGGACATCCATTACCATTTGCCAACAGGAAGATTTCGGATGTTGAAACAAGGTACTATATATCGCCAAACTGTTCAAAGAAGAAGCTAGAAGAAAACCTGAAATAAGAAGTACATATATCAAAGATGAGTTGATGCATCATTACAATGTATCAGTTTCGATATATAAGTGTAGAAAAACAAGAGGGATTGCATTAGACATGGTCCTAGAAACACAGAAACAACAATTTACAAAGTTGTGGGATTATGAGGCCAAGTTAAAACGACCTAACAACAGTTGCAGCACATAAATTGTAATTGTCAAGAAGGATGGGAGACAAGTATTTGATAGTTTCTATGTGTGCTTTGAACCACTAAGAAGAACATAGAAGAAATATTGTCACCCTCTGATAGGAATAGATGGCGCCTTTTTGAAGTGGGAATTAAAAGGAGAGATATTAGTAGCTGTAGGGAGAGATGCATAAAATAGGATTTATCCTATAGCTTAGGCTGTAGTTAGAGGAGAGAACAAAGATTCGTGGGAGTGGTTTGTTAAAAAGTTGCAAATGGACTTGGGATTGGGTTCAGGAACTGGCTTTACTTTCATTTCAGACATACAAAAGATATGTTTATTACCTTAATACATGACCACTTGTAATTTTCCTTTGCTTTCGGTATATGTTGTGTCTTTTAACTTTTGTATGCGTCAAAGAAGCATGATATATATATGGTCACTGTTTCATTTTAAATCAATGCAATGAATAGTTGTATAATCTTATAAATTTTAATTTTGTTTGGTTTTGTCATCGTCATTTCTTACTTTTTGTTTCTTTTGATGGGAAAAAGGACATCTCTTTGATTTTCGTCTTTATATACCAATTGAATATGAATACATACATGGAACATATTTGGTCTTATAAAACCTTGAATATGTTATATGTGTCGTCTCTTTCCAATGTGGTATTCTTGATATGAAAAATGCAAAAACTGAATGGTCTCATTGTTTGATATTGGGGAGTATCAGGGTATGCAAGAGGATATCAAACTTGACTGGTCTCATTAATTTTTTTTTCAGGGTTTGGAAATTGCTTTAGCAACAGTTCTTCCAAATGCAGAGCATAGAAACTGTGCTAGGCATGTGTATGCTAATTGGAAAAAGACTTACGGCAATGAAGATCATAGACTTTTCTTTTGGAGGGTGGCTTATAGTCTAACAATTCCAGAGTTTGAATCAAGGATGGATGAGTTGCGTGTATTTGATAAAGAAGCACATGACGACTTGAAAGAAGCTGATCCTAGCACTTGGTTTCGTGCTTTCTTCTCCAATGTAGCACGATATGATAACGTCTGCAACAACTTATTTGAGAGCTTCAACCGGACAATTAAAAAAGTCAGGTAGTTGCCTCCGATTAATATGTTGGAAACAATTAGGAGGCAAGCTATGATGCGCATTTCTCGAATGTTGGTTATGGCAAACCAATGTCTACTGGATTAGCTGCTATTTTGGAAGCAAACCGAGAAACAAGCAACCGTTGTGCCATATACAAGAGTACTGATAACTTGTATGAAGTAAGTTTGTATAGCTGCAGCTTCGAGGTGAGTCTTCGACTGAAAACTTGTGTTTGTCGGGAATGGGACCTCACAGGTATCCCATGTTCACATGCAGTCCGGGTCATCAACTACAGCAATCAAGATCCAACTAAGTAAGTTGTTATACATTTTATTATATCATGTTGCTTAAATCGTTACTGAAGCTGTTATTGTTTCTATGCAGTTATGTTGATTATTATTACAAGACTCAGGTTTGGAAAGGGACTTACATGGACAACATAAAACCAGTAAATGGAGAAACATTTTGGAAGAAGACTGGTAAAGATCCCATTGGAGTTCCGGGTTTCAAGAAAATGCCTGGACGTCCTACGAAAAAAAAAGGTTAAGGCAGCACTGAGTCACCATCAAGACCTTACCGAGTAACTCGTGATGGCAGAACAATGACATGTGGTAATTGCCAACAGGTTGGACATAACCAAATCACTTGTAAGAATGCAGCTCATGTGGTTGAAGGTCCAAAACGTAAACGTGGAAGAACATTTAAAATATCTGTGAGTTATATGATAGCTTCTTATCAGAATTTCCACTTCATGTTAATATGATAGCTTTGTATCTGAATTAATTAAAATTACAGGATGAAGGAGAAACAAATCCAAAAAGACCAAGGAGACAAAAGAAAACACAGGCTCAATCTTCCATCAACACACCTGATGTTATATCTTCATGTCCTGAGGCATCGACAAGACCATCTTTGTCAATTGCAACTGATGCAGCAACAAGACCACCTGCAACTGGTCATGGCCGTGGACGTGGGCGTCCTCCTGGACAAGCACAAGCACAAGCATGCAGAGAGGTCATTCCTAGGGGACATGGAGTCTATATAAGTCCATTTACTAACAGAGTATTTGAAGTTTATGGAGATAGTTCAAGAGTTATAAACTCTTCTAAAAAATGAATGTGTGGTTTTTAGCTAAATCACTTAAGTTTTTTTTCAAAGTTTTATCTTTTGCTTTACAACTCTAGTTATTATGCTGTCTTTGGATGTTCTTTTGTTTCACATACCTGATTAAAACTCTAGTTATTGTGTCGTTGATTGTCTTTTGTTTGAAAAGTTGTTATCTTTTGTCTGTACATAGAAACTCAAACTGAGAGAACAAACTTTTATTATAACACGACAAACCCACACACATACGACCAACACAAACACAATAGGATTACTTGTGGCATCAACAAACTCCAACAATGATATAGGATATCATATGGTGCCAATAAGGCCACATCAACAAGGCACGATCATCAAAAGTGTGATATAGCGTTAAAGATCAAGAAGTGAGAATCAATCAAAAGTTATAAAAGTTATCTTTTTCATTTTCTCTTCTGGTTCTCTGACTTTGTGGGGAAATATCCATGGATGGATCCTCATCTCTGTTCTTGAATTTTTCTATGTGAAAGTTTGATAGTTATTTCATGAACATCAATCCAAAGTACGCTTCGTTTCATCAGTCATTACGTTTTTCTTTATCAAACACACAACAATTATTTTAAGCCATGGAAATTTACAGCAATAACTCCAACAAAAGCACATAGATACTTCGTCATCGTTTTTTATTTGGGGGGAGAGTAAACTAATCGACATCGTTTAAGATAATGGTTAGTTTATTAACCATGGTTTAACACTAACGACAAAACTGAATAATTTACTGTGTTAACAATATCATTTTTTTTTACAACGAAAGGCTTATCTATTACTCAAACTTGAGGTGGTCTAGGAATTCAGACCGGAATAGAACAACCAACATACACCAACTCTCGATAGAAAGATCGAGCAGTCTTAGCTAGGGAATCTAAAAATCCATTTTGTGCCCTAGGAACATAGAAAATCTTAAATTCTGGAAAGCAAATATGTAACGTCGTGAGCTTTTCCAGTTCCGTTGAGAAGCTTGGCCAATCCTGTGGGCTCCTAAGCATTGTTATAATTCCTTGCAGTCCGTCCCAAAGCTCTAACATGGCGAATGTTGAAGCATGTTCTCCATTGCCCACCGCAGTACTTCCAGCTCGGAGTGCAAAGTAGAGTCCACTCTATCAAAATTATGCATTCCCATCAACTGACTATTTCCCATACTATCGTTCCAAACCCATCCACATCCACTAAACTGAGCTGTAGAGGTCCAAGAGCCATCTATCATACAAATATTCCCCAAACTTATGACCTGGGTATCAGCATCCATGTTTCCTTGCGAGGACATAGAAATCTGTTCATTGGCTTTGAACCAGGCTTGACATTCACTCTCTGCATATCGGGCTAACTCTAGTGAGTCTCTATCAATCCCTTTGAACAATTTGTCATTCTAGGCCTTCCAAATATACCATATAAGCCACATATAAGGATCCATGTCTAGGTCCAGGCCTGCTATGGCGTTCTTCCTCCAAAAGAGGTAATCTATGTTCGCGTATGTGCTCTGAAGTGGGAACAATGTAGGACTAGTAGGCATTGACGATAAGGCCCAAACTTGTTTTGCAGGTGGAAACAGAAAAATGGCATATGTTATTGATTATTTGGGTTCTCCACAGCGTGTAAAGTAGTTGTCACACCTTATATGCATGTAGTTTAAAGTACTCGTAACAGCCACATGACCTGTTATTAGTTGCCACATAAGAGGGCACATCTTCTGGGGAGCCCGCACCTTCCAAGCTTGTGCTTGTAGTTTAGTGATACTAGGTTCACTAACTAAAATATTCCGTGCGACCCAATATCCAGATTTGACTGTATATTGTCCATTCCTTGTATAGCTCCAACAATAAGTGTCCCTACGATGTGTAGAACTAATTGACATACTCTTTATGAGAGGTATATCAGCAGCATTGACGTAGTTTTCCAGTCTCGTCGCATCCCAAGTCTTAGTCTGTTGATTAATGAGGTCGCTTACTCTCATGTTTGGAGGCCACACCGGTGCCGATGGGGATGCCAGTCTCGCTGGTATAGTAGGAATCCAAGGAACCTCCCATACTTTCACCTCATAGCCTGAATGAACCTTTTGTCTAACTCCTAGTAAAAGTAATCTCGTGCCGCCGATAGACTTGTCCACACATATGATGGGCTACTAACAGTAAGCTGACGCAACGACGAGCTTAATCGATAATACCGACCTCTCAAAACACGAGCAATCAGAGAATCTGGGTATTGAACCAGCCTCCATAACTGCTTTGCTACCAAAGCCAAGTTAAATTCATGGATCATCCTGAAACCAACCCCACCTTTCTCTTTAGATAAACACAGTTTGTCCCATGTGGACCAGTGTATTCCTCTATTTGGGGGGTTTGAGCTCCACCAGAACTGTGCAATGACACTAGCTAAGGCATCACATATCTCCAATGGCAGAAGAAAGCAGGACATTACATAATTTGGTAATACTAATAGGATCGACTTGATCATAACCTCCTTGCCCCCTTTTGATAGCCACCGACCAGTCCATCCATTAATTCGATTCCTTAACTTATCCTTTAGAAATGCAAAGAGCTTGCATTTAGACCCATTGATATCCTTTGGGATTCCTAGATATGTTCCCATTCCCCCTTCTTTCTGAATCCCAAGGGTATCTTTAATTTTCTGTCTAACATCATGTCCAATCCTCTTACCAAAGAGTAAGAAAGATTTGTCAAAGTTAATGCACTGACCAGAAGCTTTCCCATATTTCCTGACCACTTTCATTACTTCTTCATATTCATGGGGCTCCGCCTTGCAAAAGAACAGACTATCATAAGCAAAGAGGAGGTGAGATACCGAAGGACACGCACGTGTGATGCACATCCCCGTTATCTTCCCTTGGTTCTCTGCGTGATTTAGAAGGCTAACGAGCGCTTCCGTACACAGAATAAAAATATCTACACGGGCTAACAGTATCATTAAAGGTGCTAACGATCCAAACTAAAATAGCTACACGGGATATAGTTGATTTTTAAAAGAAATAAAAAAAAAGTTTGTATATTTTTTAGGTTGCTTTAAAAACCTGTGTATTAAGTTGGGAATAATAATTACAATTATGTGTTAATACTGAATTTCCCAATATTACTATATATATATATTTATCAATGTAAATAGATTCTATCAAGATTTTGCTGATCAAATATGGAATTTTACATCAATAAAGATAAATTAGGACGGTTGATTTCGATCACTTTATACTACAAGACTGTCTCCCCTTGTGTTTTAGTCACGGAAACATGAATGATCTGAGATGTAATGAAATTTTCTTCGAGCCGTTGAACTCCTTGTATATAAATTGCAAATATATGCTATTCTTTTGAATCCAAGCCATCTTCACTAATTAAAAAAAAATTGTTATAAAAGTTACATAATACTATCTAAGACTCTTCATGCTTTCCATCACCTCCATAAGAGCTACCACTTCCATATGTAGGAGAGAAAGACTACAACATGTGTTTCTTGCTCCCATTAAATTATCAAACCCCTTTAAAATACTATATCAACCATTTCCGGAATACTTTGTCCATCAAAAATCCAATTATAAAACCCATCTTTCTATTTGTTGCGGCATAATAGAGATTTCCTCCTCGGTATTCAAAATGGATTGAATATGATTCATTCTATGGCAGTTATATTTGAGCCTCTCCCCATAAGATTGTCTATGTTTCCACTAAACTCAGCGTATCTAGAGATTCCCTGAATTTGTAGAAATTCATTCTACTAATAAATTTATTTTGTTTTATATAGCGTTATTTGTTTTGTAAATATATTTTGATGAACAAAATTTATTTACAAGCAAGGGTTCCATTATCTGTTTTTTTTTTTACAAAAATAAATAGGTATTTTTTTAACCAAAACATAAACACAATTTTTATAGTATGTGTTTTGGTAAACCATTATATTGTACTTTGTAGTTTATCCTGAAAATCGTTCTATGTGTGAAATTTTGTGTGATTGCTACATTATATGAATTTTTTTTTGCAAATGGCAACTAGCTTTTCTCTTCAATAAAATGAATGAGTTATCTATTTAGACACTTTTGTCTTTATTTTTACTCAATTATACACTTCATGCTTGTAAAACACAATTGCTGAATTCGATGCAATATTGAGACCATAATACCCTTCCAATGAGGAAACAAGCTTGGCTAGCGTTGGAGGATAGTTTTGGCTTTTTAATAGGTTTTGTATTCCTCACCATTATATTATCGATCATTATTGAAAAATTCTAATATATAAAAATCTAGTTTATGTGTAAAACAAACTATAACTTTTTATCTTCTACAATTTGATATCCATAATGTATATATTTTTTTGTAAAAGTATAATGTTAACATATATATATATATATATATATATATATATATATATATATATATATATATTGATATTTATGGATCGTGGATGAGAGATGTGTGGGTATGATGGGTATTTCTGATTTAAACTAGAAAGAAATATAGACAAGGTTAATGTTACAAGAGGTTTTGGTAGACAAGGTTTCTTGAACAAGTTCTCGTGGACAAGGTCTTGTAGATGAGTTTTCGTGATTAAGTTTCTGTAGACAGTGTCATGTAGATGAGATCTTGTGGACAAGGTTTTGTGAAAAACTTTTTGATGTTATCAGCATATTGTTCAAATACTCTCTTATTACCTCATCACAAAAATGTATTTGAACCAAAAGATTGACAATGAATAACATACATCACATTCACATAGAACGTAACCACGCTATAAAGTTTATACCACAACTAACTTGTGTCTTCATCAAAGAAAAAAACAGTTCTTGAACCAAACAATACATTTAGAAAGTAATAACGCAACCATATATGCACATAACTTACACAGCCGATATCAAAATTTTGAGGTATTTATCATTCAGTTCAAGGCACAAAACACAGTAATTTGGTTCTAGTAAGACCAGCATCCGGTCCAACAAAACCGCGCCTTCAGGTTGGTGGGTTTTGTTGGGAGACGAAGTGCAATCTCAGAAGCCGAGAGCCATACACCTTCAGCTACGATCGTGTCAATAACGCCAAGTTCCAAGGCAGTTTTGAGAGCCATAGGGAAAGCCACAGAGTACAAGATCGTTTCCGCTTGCAAGCTCACTTGTTCTTCACCAAA
Source organism: Eruca vesicaria subsp. sativa (assembly GCA_932364175.1). NCBI lineage: Eukaryota > Viridiplantae > Streptophyta > Magnoliopsida > Brassicales > Brassicaceae > Eruca > Eruca vesicaria. The sequence goes on from CAKOAT010076266.1 coordinate 598,613, forward strand.
TGGTTCTTCTTCTTTAGTTAGACATGGCTTAGTGAAAGTGGTTAAGGGACCTGGAAGACTATTTTTTCATTCTTGAAAAGTTAAGCATATATATATATATGGATGGTTCGAGAAAGTTGGTTTCGACATTCATACTTAGTGTCATTTTATAAACAGAAATCACATGACCTAAGTGGACCCATAGACTATGCTTAATATAATATTTGCATAACGTATAAGTAAATTAATGTGTACATTGGTTTACGTGGCCCATATTCAATAATTAAGGCTGTCACACAAAAATATCCTAAACAATTTGATGAATAAATAGAAATAATCAAGCATATGATTAAGATGGGTCATAAAACTTCATCCCCTCATTCTAGGATATGATAAGATGGGTAATCAAACTTCATCCCCTCATTCCCAATCCCAAAATTAGTGTTAGGTTGATGATGAATTGATAGTAATTAAAAATAGAAAGTTGAAATGTAAATTAATAATAATATAATTTGAATAGTCAACTGATAACAATGGAATGCTGCATAGTGAAGTGATAATTATAGCAAGTTCAAAGACACGTCAAATAATAAATTTAATATAGAACATGTCAAACATTAAATTAATTTTAATCTACTACACAATTAAAATCTACGTATGAAAAATAAATTAACGAAGTGGTGTTAATCTAATGTAATTTTTTGGACTTATTCTTGGGTTCACCCCGTAAGATAAACCTCTAGGTTTATCCTCCAATATATTTGCATTATTTCATATTTGATATTTTTTTTAAAAAGGAAACAAAATCTTATTAGTTATATTATGTTATAAAAATAAAAATATAAAAATAAATAAATAATAAAAATGGGAATAGTTCTTTTTAAAGAAAATATTTTAACACTAAACCATCAACTCTAATCCTAAACCCTAAATCAATGGGTAAATCATAAACATTTGGATAAATCTTATAGTGTTTTAAAAATTTAGTGTTTATTATTTACCTAAGGGTTTAGGGTTTAGGATTTAGGATTATAGTTTAGGGTTTAGTGATTATGATTAAAATTTAGGGTTTAGTGTTTTAGAGTTAAAATAATTTTTTAAGATTTTTTTTTATAAAAATTATCCAAAGGTTTATGATTTACCCAGGGGTTAATAGTTTAGGATTAGAGTTTAGGGTTTAGTGTTAAAACATTTTCTTTTTAAAAAATTATTTTTTTATTAATTATTATTATTTTTATTTATTTTTGTATTTTTATTTTTAAAAACATAATATAACTTAACAAGATTTTTTTTTATTTAAAAGATATCAAATATGAAATAATGTAATTTTATTGGAAGGTGAATCTAGAGGTTCATCCTAGGGGGTGAACCTCAGAATAACTCAACTTTGGGGTTTAGTATGTACTACGTTGGTCCTGAATTTGATTTTTGTAGAGAATTAAATTATCATTACTTTGTATGGATTTTTGCAAATTTGACGCAAAACTCATAGTCAAACACAAAATTAAATTTTTTTTTACTTTTTTTGTCCTATTCACCCTAGCTGTTCACATTATTTACGAAATGCCATTAAATATTATTATTTTTTCGAAAATTGTTTTTTTACTCTCTCAACTTCATCACCTTCAAGTATTTACAAGATTGCCATTGCCATCAATAACCTAACTACCATGAACAACCAATTTGAAACTCTTCATGCACATAAAATCGATTTACACTCTCTCTTTCTCAATTGTTATGAACTTAAAACAACATCTCTTTCACTTTGTCTCCATATTCATCCAAAAAACTCAAACTTTTGATACAATTTTTTTATGATTGATAGAGCCATTCAAGCTTACTATTCTTCGTTGGTTACTTTCGTTTGAGGTTCAGGGTGGGTTGGAGAAGACTATGTGTGCTAAGGAAGTCATCTCACTAGTTTAAGGTATGAAATTGAAATTTTTAACAAATCTGTTTGCGTAGAAGACTTACTCGTAAGTCATCTAGCTGTAGAAGACTACGGGTAAGTCTTCTGGTCAAACAGACGACTTAATTCTAAGTCGTCTAGCTTTGTTTGTTAAAAAAAATCTAGAGAATACCGTGGACGACTTACCAATAAGTCGTCCATGATAAAGGTGTTACTTTTGCATTTGACCGACTTGTGTCAGATATTTGACTTTTCTTGGACGACTTACCATTAAGTCGTCTCTGAGAAAAAAAATTTTTCAATATTTTATTAAAGTTAGACGACTTATCTTTAAGTCGTATCAGGTTAGTTTTGCAACTGGAAAATAAAACTAAAATATTTTACTTCTCCCAGACGACTTACATGAAAGTTGTTCAGTCGGACGACTTACTTGAAAGTTTTCCAGGATAAGCACAGTCGTTCAGATTTTTTTAGAGATTCTGGTCAAACCTTACTTATCTCGGACGACTTTCTCGTAAGTCATCAAACTGGACAACTTTCAAGTAAGTCGTCTGGAAAAAAGTAAAATATTTAAGTTTTATTTTCGAATTGCAAACTAACCTGAGATGACTTATTTATAAGTGAGCTTTAATTAAATATTGAAATTTTTGTTTTCCTAGAGATGATTTACTGGTAAGTCATCCAGGAAAAGTCAAATGTCTAACACAAGTCGGTCAAATGCAAAACTAACCCGTTCATCCTAGACGATTTAATGGTAAGTCGTGTAGAGTTTTTTTTCTAACAAACACTGCTGGATGACTTAAAAATAAGTCGTCCCATTGAAAAGTCAATTGAAAAAATGACTTGTTTGGACGACTTACTAGTAAGTCGTCCAGAAGACTTACTGCTATGTCGTCGACGTCAGTGTTTAGTAAACTTTCATTTTCTTTATGTTTACTAATGTGTTTTATTTTGAATTTTGTAGATGATGCGTCAGTTACATGCAGTGTATGGAGAATGGTTGTTCAAAGATGGCTGTTGGGATTTTGTGGTTGATAATTTCAAAGGAGCGAGAATGTTTATTTTGAGTGAAGGTTCGACACATGCTGAACTTTTTTCAATGGCTCAAGAAAATTTTAACCTGGACATGAGCACATAATCTGTGGAGATAACCTACTCACTACCAGCAGAAATGAGTCAACAGATGGATCTAGACATCCCTCCTATTCATGTTACAAGTGATAGACAAGTTCGAAACTTGCTCGAGATAACCAAAACGCATGGAGTACGGCTTTGTGTATCAAGCCGTAGCAAGATAGAAACGGTTTTAGAGGAAAGGGAAGAAGCTGATGAATGTATTGAAAATGATGATGATGATTTGGTTAAAGATGAAAATCATGATGGGGGAGGAGGATGATGATATCTCTATTGTTGCCGAAACGGACGAGAATGGTGAGGATTACAGTGTTTATGGAAAGGTTAAAATGAGGATGAGGAAGAAGATAATGATATGTGTTTTGAAGATTTCAAAAAGACATATGCTATTGAAGGAGGAAGATCGAATGGTAATAGTATATATGTAAACCAGAGTTTTGTTAGCAAGGATGCAATTCTTTCAGAGCTGCGGTTGACAGCAGTGAGGTGTAAGTTCTCTTTCAGAATATACAAGTCAACGAAAACTCTCCTTGTGGCAACATGTCGGGTTAGTGGTTGTGGATGGAAGATAAGAGCGAGTGTGAAACATGGGATAAACACGTTTTGGGTAACAAAGTATGTGGAACACATACATTCTCACTGGGAGACCGAATCGCTCAGCGGAGACACTGTACTCCGAAGTATGTTGGTAGGCTTTTCATTGATCGTGTTGGAATCATTGATGGGTTGACTCCGTAGCATATCACTGATGCAATGAAGAACATGTTTGGCATGACGCTTGATTACACCACTTCATACAGAGCACTTTTATATGCACAAACATTGATGAGCAGATCAGCAGAAGATGGATATTCGCGTTTGCCATCATATCTCGTGCAAATCTCCTTAGCAAATCTCGATTCTATCACAGCTATAGAACTTGATTCCATCAATAGATTTAAGTATCTATTTCTCTCTTTTGGAGCTTCTATCAAAGGTTTTGAGTATCAAAGAATGGTCATTGTGGTGGATGGGACTCACCTAAGTGGGAAGTATGGAGGTGTTTTCTTAGTTGCAGCCGCACAAGATGAGAATTTTCAGATATTTCCATTGGCTTTTGGGATCATAGATGCTGAAGATGAACCTTCGTGGGAATGGTTTTTCACAAAATTAGCTACTTGTGTATCTAATGAGCAGCCTCTGGTGATAGTCTTCGACTAGCACACAGCCATTAAAAGTGCGTGTGATAAGGTATTTACTTGGGCAACCCGAGAAATATGTTATTATCACCTTCAAGATAATATTTTCAAAAAGTATAAAGGGAAACATATCTTATACTTGGTGAGAGGTGCTGCTTATGCTCATACGATTTCAGATTTTGGCCGGTACATGGTTGAGATACGGAGCGCAAACCCGGACCTTGCAACGTATTTGGAGAATGCCGACGTTAGCCTATGGTCAAGGGTTTATTGTTAGGGGGACATGTACAACATAAAAACAAGCAACATCGTTGAATCTATTAATTCCGCACCGAAGCGAGCTACAGGATTTCCGATTCAGTTCCTGTTGGAGTTCATAAGCGAGAAGTTAGGAAAGTGGTCTTCAAAAAGGAGAGAAGATGCTTTAAGTCTCCTAACAGATCATAGTTGATATCACTCAAATTACCCTAAGGAGTGAATTACTCTCATCAAAAGATGTTCAATTGTAGTACTTAGGGATTGAATCCACAAGGAACTAGAGACAAGAAAGATATAATCCTATGTGATTAAGCTAGGTTGAAAAAGGTCTAAAACAGTAAATAAAATAGTAGCAATGGTAAGTTGCTAAAGAGAATAGGTTTTGGTTTAAAAACAATGAAGGAAAATAGTTAGATTCAAGGTTACTATTCAGAAAATCAGGATTATAGATCTATGGATGTCTTAACGAATTGCTTGCAAATATATGAGAACTTCAATCCTTAGACAAATCTATAGCTGTTGCTAGTTAGACTCGTCCATTGATCTGATTGCCGACTGTATCGATCGATGTTGCTATCGTAGGTTCGATCGATATAAGCTGTCGTCTATCGATGTTGCTATCGCAGGTTCGATCGATATAAGCTGTCGTCGATCGATACCCTAGAAGAGTATCGATCGATATTAAGTATCAGATCGGATCAAACTATTGTTCACCCGAGAATTTCTACAAGACCGGCTATCGCATGTGCCTTAATAGAGTCCGAGTTTAGCCAAATGATTTCAGGAAGATGACTATTAGATTAGTCACTCCAAAATCAAAACTCTAGGTAGCAAGTCTAGAGTAAGCATTAGGGTTCATTTGGATAATGAATATAACAACTCAACAATCCATAGTTGGGGCTAATCCCTCATAACTATTTGAACCCTATATCTAACATATGAATCTACTCAGACATAGCCAAGAGATTCATAGTAAAAGAATAAGAAAAGAAAATACTTTTATTGCTAAATAGAATAGAATACAAAACTAGGTTCAAAAACCTCTTTTCAAACTTGGTTCTTAAAGCTCATAGGCATAGGTATAAATAGGGAGTACAACTAGGTTAAAAAACTCGTCAGGGGCAGTCTTGTAATTTGGTGAGAACTTGGGCTTCAAGTTGGCCAAATACATCTTGCTCATCACGCTCTGTATCGATCGATGGTACATTGCTTACATCGATCGATGGAGGATCTCGACTTCTACTTCTACGGAAGCGTCATCGATCGATTACACAGAGTGTGTATCGATCGATATGTGTCTCTTATATCGGATCTTCATAGTCATCTTGGAAAACTCTTCTTTAAGCACCAAAAGGCACATAAATCATCACTTTACCACAAAATGCTCCTGAACCTGAAAACATACCTAATAGACTCCAAAACATAGATATTTATAATAATAACATATAGAAAATGTGACCAAAAGCGGGTCAAAATCATGGTCTATCAACTCCCCCAGACTTAATCTTTTGCTTGTCCTCAAGCAAACATCAAGTTAGTCTTGAAAAGAAGTTTAAAAACAGCTGGGACTCAATCAAAATCTTAACTTAAAAATCATAACCTCTTACTTTGTTGCAACCACATCTTATTCCATCAACTACAGAAGTACATTATACCATATCCTAGCTTAGCAACCTAATCATCTAGCCAATCAAACACATTTATGCATAAAAATAAAGGTGTAGGCTTTACCTTGGGAGTATCGATCAAGGAACACTTGGATTCAACTCGAACAAGTTTTTAGGCATTCTCATCTTGGTTCCCTTTCTTTCTTTATCCCCCTTCTCTGAATCTGTGGGTGTCGAAATCCACTCACTGTCAAATAAATCGTAAAAAAGGAAACTTCGGGAAAACCCTAAGTTTCCAGAGGAACCGGCTATCTGCGAGAACCGCACAACGAAAAATAAGAAAACGATAACTTAGAATTTGAATGAAAATAAACGAAATAGAGAGCAAAGAGGTTCTTATTCCGAATCTGCGTAGAACTGGTA
>CAKOAT010076266.1:605278-623680 GCA_932364175.1 Eruca vesicaria subsp. sativa
TACGACTTACTCGGCGTTTTTTATTAAAAGCGCGTTTTTTATGATTTCAACGAGAAATCTCGAATAAATCGTATAGTTTAGGCAATGTTTGGTGTTTCGTTTGACCGTTGCCGTTTTATACGATTTCCTCGAGTTCTTTCCGAGAAAACGAAGTTTTACGGTTTTTATCGTAAAACTCGAACGGTAAGTCGGATCGAGATGGAACGGGAGATATTTCGGCCGTGGTTTAGAGCGCGACCTTGTCGAAAGACGTAAGTTTCGAATCGGGAATGCGGGAAATCGAGACGTGGAGTGTCCGGGACGTCTCTAGTTCGCCCATCGGCGAACTAGAGGAGCACTTCTTAGTTCGCCCATCGGCGAACTAAGCCGGGCCCGGCTTAGTTCGCCGATGGGCGAACTAGTTGCGACTTGTTCGCGTTTTACGGCTTTTTCGGTTTTTTGCGGTTTTGTAAAACGATTCTCGAGTTTTATAAAACGATCTTCGGATTTCATAAAACGACCTTCGAGTTTTATAAAACAATCTTCGAGTTTTATAAAACGATCTTTCGAGTTTTATAAAACGATTTCTCGAGTTTTATAAAACGATCTTCGTGTTTTATAAAATGATCTTTCGAGTTTTATAAAACGATCTTCGAGTTTTATAAAACGATTTCTCGAGTTTTATAAAACGATTCTCGAGCTTTATAAAACGATTTCTTGAGTTTTATAAAACGATCTTCGAGTTTTATAAGACGATTTCTCGAGTTTTATAAAACGATTCTCGAGTTTTATAAAACGATTTCTCGAGTTTTATAAAACGATTTCTCGAGTTTTATAAAACGATTCTCGAGTTTTATAAAACGATTCTCGAGTTTTATAAAACGATTCTCGAGTTTTATAAAACGATTTCTCGAGTTTTATAAACAATCTTTCGAGTTTTATAAAACGATCTTCGAGTTTTATAAAACGATCTTTCGAGTTTTATAAAACGATTCTCGAGCTTTATAAAACGATTTCTCGAGTTTTATAAAACGATCTTCAAGTTTTATAAGACGATTTCTCGAGTTTTATAAAACGATTTCTCGAGTTTTATAAAACGATTTCTCGAGTTTTATAAAACGATTTCTCGAGTTTTATAAAACGATTCTCGAATTTTATAAAACGGTCTGCGAGTTTTATAAATGACGTTCAGTTTTATAAAACTATTCCTCAGGTCTTATAAAACTGTTCTTTTTGTATTTTCGCGGGGAGTTTTGTTTATTAATTCTGTCGTACCAATTTTGACCCCAACAGAATCCCAACTCTTCTTTCTTTTATATCAATCCCAATGAACAGTTAATGTTCATCTTATTGATATTTCTCAATTTGTAAGCGAATAGTGGGGTCATAGGTAATGTACCTCTCCCTCGCTGTGATCATTCCTTTGATTTAGAATAGTGGGGTCATAGGTAATGTACCTCTCCCTCTGCCTCTCAGGAAATCATTTCAATCTTTTATTTCTGGGGATGCCGAAGGAAGGAAAGAAGGAAACCAAAATTTTTGAGATTTTTACCTTCCAGACTTGCAAGAGGATTCCGATCCCTTGTATACCAAGCCCCAAGACAAGCAATAAATGTCAGGTTATGTTGGAAATCAGCTTTGGTTCTTCCAGACAATCATGAAAGTGTTGACATAGGTGATCGGTGATCCACTTTAGCATCTATAGTACTTTCTGCAATCAATAAACCTAAAAATGGTGCTAAAGAGTGGTAAGATAAAAAGTAGGACTCTGAAAATTTTTCCCTTTCTTGACTCAATAAAACCAATTTTTGAAAACTTTATCAAAAAGAGATCAAAAAGAGGTAAAGTAGCATCAGTAATCAACTCCCCCCAGACTCTGAAAATTTTTCCCTTTCTTGTCCTCAGTGTATAATCAATCGGAGGTTGGAGGTTGCATATCGATCGATGCATTGGGTGCTTCGCCGATCGATGGCGAGGGAACAGGTCGGTTGGCGAGCTGTTTTTGGATATCTGCTACCTCCTTCTGAATATCTTCCATTCTCAGGTCCAAACTGTTAACATCATTCTGCACCGGGAGCCAATACTTGTCCAGTAGATAGTAATCTTCGTTTTCACAAGCTTTAATGGATTTGTAGATCTCGGCTGTGGTTTCTTCAAATTCTTCCTTGGTACAGAATTCTTGAGTACGGTTGTCGATCGATGGACTGGGATTGTCATCGATCGATTGCTTCTGGAAGTGGTCTTCGATCGGGGTAGGTACGGGTACATCGATCGATGCAGGGGGATCTGTATCGGTCGATGGCTGTGGCTGAGATTGCAGTTACGCGCGCAGGGTGTTGACTTCTTCTTGTAGGGCGTCTCGTTTCTTTCATACTTGGTCATTGTGGCTGGTCTGCCATACCATTTCACTTCGAAGTCTTGATAGTTTATCTTCAAGGTCAAATTTCGCGCTTGCTATCTTCCAGTTGTGATCGCTGGTAAGGCCATCAAGCATGTAGGTGACTTCGTTCTGTGTGTAGAGCTTGCCATCGGGAACTCCTTTAGCAAACTGATCAGCATATCCTGGTAGGCAGAAACAAGAGCGACCAAATAGTGAGGCTCTCTTCGGAAAGTTTTCCATGTCTTCTTTGGTGACAGGGATGATGTCTCCGTTTACTGCTCGTGCATGGCCAGATTCATCTCTGTAGACTCCAAATTCGTCTTTCTTTTCCCAAAAGAAACGACGTTCTCCGTTTCGGAAAGCTCTCTGCCCGTACTCTCGGTGTGTATCGATCGATGCTCGTCTCCATGCATCGGTCGATTGGCGCTTTGTCTGGTTCCTGTCGTTTTTGATGATAGGTCCATTGGCCATCTGGAGTAAGTCTGCAACATCTTCTGGGGAGATAGGAATGATTCTCCCGTCTATAGCACGTGCATGACCATCTGAATCCCTAAAAATACCAAACTCATCCGGAATTAGTGAATTTAAGTCAAATTTAGGTGTTTGTACCTCGGATGGTGGTCTGTAATTGATATCGATCGATGGAGAGATGTCTTCAACGGTCGATGGCTTGTAGGTCGTATCGGTCGATGGCTTGTACTCCTTGTCGAGCGATACGGGATCTGTAGGGTGAGTCGCGGCTTGTAGGGGTGTTGTGTCTACTGCAAAACTTTCGTGATAACCGCTGGCCCAGCTTCCAATCGAGTAATCTCCGTCTCGTGGTTCGTGTGGGACATAGACTGGTCTGCAGTAGGGTTCGTCGCGTGTTGGTTCGAACCGTCGTTTGCGCGATCTGGGGTAGGGCATATCGATCGATGGACCAGGTGTCGTATCGGTCGATGCTCGGCGGATGAAGGTTGGGATTGGAGGTTGTTCTTCATCTTCTCGAAGAAATCGGTACTCTATAGCTCGTTCCTCCTCATAATCTTCATCATACTTCCCCTGAGTATTGATACTAGCAAGCTCGGGCAAGTAGTGATCGTTTTCCCAGTATTCTGCGTTGAAATCGTCGTCTGGGAACTCTGCTTCGGTTCGTCGGAAGGCTTCATCGAGCGATGGCCGGTTAGGACTGTCGATTGATGGTGCTGCAAGGATATCGATCGATGGGGTAGTAGTGTCATCGGTCGATACTGCTTCGTCGGGGTCATACTCTTCCATAGAATCAAATTCGTGGGCACAGAAACATGTGGCTACGAGTGTTGAGCTGGCTGGCCTTGGGAACTTGATTACTGGTACCGGATCGTAGTGGATGGAAGGGTTGATTAGGGTTAGGCAGAGCTTGTTTGTTTGGAGGTCACAAACAGCTCCAACTGTGGCTAAGAAGGCTCTTCCAAGTAGGAGAGAAGTCTTGAAGTTCAGTTTGTTGGAGAGGATATGGAAATCTGTAGGAATTAGTGTTTCTCCAATCTGTACCTCAAGGTTGCGAACGATGCCTCCAGAGCTCTGCTGAGAACAGTCTACAAAGATGAAGGTTTCTTCAGAAGGCTCTATCTTCAAGCCTAGATGATCTGCCATGAGCTTGGGTAAGATGCTAACTCCAGATCCTGTGTCAGAAAGGGCACGTGGGAACTCAACGCTACTAGTGGAGCAAGGTATTGTGAACTTCCCTGGATCATTCTTCTTCTTCAGGGTGATCTTCTGCTTGAGGCTATCTATGACGTGGTTAAACATCCTCCTGATGTCTTCTTCTGTCTCCTTTGATTCTCTGAAGAACATCCACAATCTGTGTCAGAAGTAAGCTTCTTCAAAAGGTTTCTCTTTAGGTATTCTGAGGACTCTTTTTCTGAAGCTTGACAACTCCTTCTCATTAGCTTCTCTTTTATAGGGTTTAGGTATCTTCTCTTTCCTTTTTCGGAGCACTCTCCCCATATTTTCCATTTTTATCTCCATGGACTCAAAAATATATGTGGGTCTCTCTTTTAGGGATGCTGTAGGGTTTCTGGTGTTGTAATATCGCTCCCGGAAAGCGTCAAGACCTGAACTGTCGACTTTGGGAAGTGGCACTCGGCGTTGGGGTACTTCATATCGATCGACAATGGTAGGTGTGTGTCGATTGATGCCAGGGTCTCGATGTCGATCGATGATTGGGGCATCATGTCGATCGATGACAGGGCTGGGCGGATGTGGGTGAAGTATGGCGAATTCGGCATGAGACATAATCTTGACGGAATTGCACTCGCGAGGGTTTTCGTCGGAGTTCATCGATCGACACTCGTCGAAGTCGATCGATCAACAAACTAAAGGTGATATCGATCGATGGCAAGCTGGTGATATCGATCGATAGTAGTCGTAGGCGAATTCTCGTTCACTCTCATCATCAGATCTCTGAATCTCTTCTACTACCTCTTGCCAAAAGTCATCATCTAGGAGGGCATTGATATTTTGGGTAAACTCCTGCTTCTTAACTGCTTCTCCTGTCTGGAACACCTGGGTCTCTAGCTTCTTCACATGAGTGCTGAGTGCATCTATCTTCGTCAGGAAGGTGGTGTAGACAGAATCTATCTTTCCATTGAAGTTTACCTCTAGCTTCTGCTGACTCTCAAGTATCTTGTCCATCAATTCCTCCAGTTTAGTATCTTGGGTGAGTGGGTGTGGATTTGAATAGAAGGCACTTCCATAGCTTATGTTGTTGTTAGGATTGCTGCTGCTGAAAGTGTTGGGCTTCTGGGGATTCTGGTTATAGTTGCTTCTCTGGCTTGTGAAGTTTCTGAATCCTCCTTGGTTACCAGATCTCTGAAAACCGGCTCCACTAATCCAGTTGAGGTCTTCTTCTACCATTTCTGAATCTTCCACTGCACAGATCTACTTGTTTAAGAGCTTCTGAATGTTGTCTAGATGTGCTTGAACTTCATTGACATACTCCTTCCCAGGGGATGTAGTCTTCATATGGTTTCTTGTGCTATTGCTGGAAGCTAAGTTGTTAATTAGTTTGATAGCATTCTGAGGATTCCTGGTGGTGAAGTTGCCATCGCTAGCTGTATCAAGAGCTCTCTTGAAATCGGGGCTGATGCCTTTATAGAAGGTGCAGAGCAGTTGCACTTGGTTGAATCCGTGGTGTGGGCAGTCTCGCTGGTAGGACATGAATCTGTTCCAAGTATCCTTGAATGACTCTTCAGGGGCTTGGGTGAATGTAGCAATCTTCTTCCTCCAGTCTTCAGCGCGTGAATCATCAAAGAAATTGAGCAGGAAGGCGTGCTTGATATCATTCCAGGTGGTAAGGGAACCTGGTGGTAGTTGTCGTAGCCACTGCAAAGCTTCTCCAGATAGAGAGTACTTGAAGAGCTTGCAGAAAAGATAGTCTTGAGGGACTCCTTTAGCTTTGACTAGGGTGACAAGATCCTCGAACCTCTCCAAATGGTCCATAGGATGCTCATGGGGCAAACCACAAAAAGGGATTTGACCCACAAGTGTGTAGTACTACGGCTTGAGCTCAAAATCTCCTCTCTGAATAGCAGGAGGTAGGATGGCTGATCGGTTTGAATAGAACTGATCGGGTCGGATGAAGTCAGCCAAAGTTTTGGTCTCCTCTACAGGTTGAATGATGCATGTAGGCGCAGTCTCTTCAATAATGATCTCCTTCTGATCATTCAGCTTCTGACCTGCTGCATTCCGCAGGTGACCATCTTGATCACGCAGGTCTCCATTCTCATCGGGTATGAGAATCATAGGCGCTACCATGTCTCGCTGGTTAGTATTGATCGATGTCAGATGTGGTGTATCGATCGATGTCAAGTGAGGAATATCGGTCGACGAACGGTTTTTGATGTTGATCGATGATGTGGTGAAGGTGTCGGTTGACGAACGGTTGGTGATCGTTGGTGAAAAGGGCGTATCGATCGATGCGGAGCGTATGTCCTTGCGGATGCTAAGCTCTAGATTGTTGGGATCTTCTGAGTACAAAAGCTGCTTGTTCTTGTTGCTTCTGGTACTGCTGGGCATGTACCTGAAAGAGACAAAAAGAAAAAAAATTTGTATCAAAAGATAGAAAAATAAAATAACAAAAAACCTACACTGAATCAGATTAAATCTAATAGTGATCTTAGTTCCCCGGCAACGGCGCCAAATTTGATATCACTCAAATTACCCTAAGGAGTGAATTACTCTCATCAAAAGAGGTTCAATTGTAGTACTTAGGGATCGAATCCTCAAGGAACTAGAGACACAAAAGATATAATCCTATGTGATTAAGCTAGGTTGAAAAAGGTCTAAAAAAGTAAATAAAATTGTAGCAATGGTAAGTTGCTAAAGAGAATAGGTTTTAGGTTAAAAACAATGAAGGAAAATAGTTAGATTCCAGGTTACTATTCAGAAAATCAGAATTATAGATCTATGGATGTCTTAACGAATTGCTTGCAAAAATATGAGAACTTCAATCCTTAGACAAATCTATAGCTGTCGCTAGTTAGACTCGTCCATTGATCTGATTGCCGACTGTATCGATCGATGTTGCTATCGCAGGTTCGATCGATTTTGCTATCGCAGGTTCGATCGATATAAGCTGTCGTCGATCGATACCCTAGAAGAGTATCGATCGATATTAAGTATCAGATCGGATCAAACTATTGTTCACCCGAGAATTTCTACAAGACCGGCTATTGCATGTGCCTTAATAGAGTCTGAGTTTAGCCAAATGATTTCAGGAAGATGACTATTAGATTAGTCACTCCAAAATCAATACTCTAGGTAGTAAGTCTAGAGTAAGCATTAGGGTTCATTTGGATAATGAATATAATAACTCAACAATCCATAGATGGGGCTAATCCCTCATAACTATTTGAACCCTAAATCTAACATATGAATCTACTCAGACATAGTCAAGAGATTCATAGTAAAAGAATAAGAAAAGAAAATACTTTTATTGCTAAATAGAATAGAATACAAAACTAAGTTCAAAAACTTCTTTTCAAACTTGGTTCTTAAAGCTCATAGGCATAGGTATAAATAGGGAGTACAACTAGGTTAAAAAACTCGTCAGGGGCAGTCTTGTAATTTGGTGAGAACTTGGGCTTCAAGTTGGCCAAATATATCTTGCTCATAACGCTCTGTATCGATCGACGGTACATTGCGTACATCGATCGATGGAGGATCTCGACTTCAACTTCTACGGAAGCGTCATCGATCGATTACACAGAGTGTGTATCGATCGATATGTGTCTTTTATATCGGATCTTCATAGTCATCTTGGAAAACTCTTCTTTACGCACCAAAAGGCACCTAAATCATCACTTTACCACAAAATGCTCCTGAACCTGAAAACATACCTAATAGACTCCAAAACATAGATATTTATAATAATAACATATAGAAAATGTGACCAAAAGCGGGTCAAAATCATGGTCTATCAATAGTTGGGGTGTTGAATACTTGCTTGTTGTTTGATCAGAGATAGCGGATACGATGAGGGCCCAACCTATTGATGGATGGAAATTCTTTGTGAAAGGTGGCAAAATGGACTGTGTGGTTGATCTGGAGAATGGAAAGTATGATTGTGGTGTCTATCAAGTTGAGAAAATACATTGCTCTCATGCTATAGCTGCTGGATCACATGCTCGTGTGCATGTCTCCACACTTGTACATCTAGTGTACTCAAAGAATTATTTGTTTGCAGGATACTCAGAGAATATTTATCCTTGTGCTGGACAACAAGTTGAGGAACGCACATGAGATCCTCCGGCCGAAAAGCGTGGTCCGGGTAGACAGAAGAAATCATGATGGCAATTTTGGTTGGAGCTATTCTGGATGAGAGGACGCAGACCCCGGAAGCAACACAGAGTTTATAAATGCTCAGTATGCAGAGAAACTGGCCATACAAAAGCACAATGTAAAGAATGACCTTTAATTAAGTCGTCTAGAAGAATTTGTGTTATGAATCTATGTATTAAGAATTTGTGTTATGAATCTATGTATTAAGAATTTGTGTTATGAATTTGTGTTAAGCCTTCTCAGACGACTAATAATTAAGTCATCTGGAAAGTCTTCCAGCTGGATGACTTTACAGACGACTTAATTAATAGTCTTCTACTAAGTCATTGATAATTATACGAGAAATCTGTAGGCATCGAATCATTGAGCTCATTTTCCGTCAAACCAAGTGAGTCACGGAATAATGTCAAGAACATTTGCGGCGAAAGAAAAATCGAGAACACAAAGCAGCAATAGAGGACACGTCCTTCCTTCTCGCCGACTGATCCTATTGCTGATCATGTGATTCATTCCGTCCGAGAAACCCGCTAAAACATTTTGCGATTAGATCTCGATGAAATAACTTTTGGTAAAACTCCGCGAGTGACTCCGAAAAAAACCATCACCGAAGAATCAAAAACTAAGCGGAAACGTTTCTCGAAGAATCTGTGGAAACATTGTTAACCCAACGACTTTGGCTCTGCGGCTGAACACAACCTTCACGCCAAGCCAATACATTCAACGGATAACGCAAACTTGTCGAAAATCGGCTAAGTTCTGTATTCTCGCGATTCACTCTATTTCCGAAGCAAGTTTCCTAAAAAATCCGACGTATAAGAAAACACTCGTACCAGAGCTCCTAAAGCCGTACGAATCTCGGAAGGTCAACACTTCACAAAGCACCGTAAAGAAAAAACGCTTCGTTTCGGGGAAACAACTTACGCGACCTCTCGGTCCTAATTGCTCTAGCACAAGTCATAAAACTACCTAACAACCAAACAGGAATGCAAGTTTTAATTGCGAATATCCCCAAACGAACCAAAGTGTTCCTGCAAAGCAGGGTTAAGACAAAATCCTCGCAACACCGCGCAACATCTTCGAGCCCGCAAACGTTCCGAACACGAAACGCGGCATATAAAATAAAAACCAACTTTCGGCACTGCGAGACGTCACAGACGCCAGGAGATTAGTTTTTCGACACAAATACCTTCCTCGATAAATTCATTTTCTTAACATACGTATCCTTCGCGAAGGCCAAAACAACGTAAATATCTATCACCTAAAAATTTTGTTGCTGATCACAACAAACTCGCAACAGTCCTAAACAAACTCAAGTTATCTCGCAGAGATAGCTCTCGAACACCCGACACAAGGGTAATAGCGCTATAAAAGAAATCCAAACTTTTGGTCAGCACTTCCGGGCAACTTAGAAATTGTTCCCGGTGAGATGCTCGGTTCCAACCAGACGAATCGTATAAGCCGAGAACCTATCGCGGATTCTAAATCGGTATGGAATCAGGTTAAAAATCGCAACAGGCAAAATGAAAGCCGACTAGTCGTGGCATAGCCTCAATCCGAAAGTAAACCTAGCTCTTGCCCTAAACCCAGCACACTGGTCTCTAACGTCTCAAGGCATGAATCGAGATGCTAAAGGCATGTCTCTTCGTCTGTATCTAAACGCTCACTCGATTTACTAAACATCCTAAAACGATCAAACGAACAAGGCGATCCACAAAGGAAAAGGAATGCGAGACGAAAACTCGCGGACCTCCCTCAATATCAACTCATATTCTTCTCGCTACACTCACAATTCTTTCAATATCAACTGATGCCATCGACATCAATATGCTCGACAATTTCAGCACGACACATAACTAGACTGTAAAGGTCTCACTGCGAAACAGGTCAACGAACCTTAACTCCAAAACGAACTACGAAAGGCTTGATTCCGTCAAAAGGGTACGTAGGCAGCCTTGACAAGGCGCAGCCCTAATCTTAAACGCTTTCCGCTTCCTGGAGAGTGGAAAGATCACTTTCAACAGACCTTTCCAACAATAAATTCCGCCTAACTTAACTAAAACTGGCTAACCACTCGCAAGAACCTTATCTTAAAGGCTCAAGATTCTAGCGAGCTGGGGGGCTAACTGTTGGTGTCAAAATCGGTCGCGACGGAATCAATGGCAAAAAGTCTCCGCAAAAATATAAAAGAAATCGATTTATAAAACTCGAAGATCGTTTTATAAAACTCGAGAATCATTTTATAAAACTCGAAGAATCGTTTTATAAAACTCGAGAATCGTTTTATAAAACTCGAGAAGTCGTTTTATAAGGCTCGAGAATCATTCTATAAAACTCGAGAATCATTTTATAAAACTCGAGAATCATTTTATAAAACTCGAGAATCGTTTTATAAAACTTGAGAATCATTTTATAAAAACTCGAAGAATCGTTTTATAAGACTCGAGAATCATTTTACAAAACCGCGAAAAACCGAAACCGCCGTAAAACGTGAACTAGTCACGACTAGTTCGCCTGCTGGCAAACTAAGCCAAGCTGGCTTAGTTCGCCAGCAGGCGAACTAGAAGCTTCCCGGACAGTTCGTCAAACCGGCGAGCTGGAATGGACCGGCTCAATTCTCCGTACGTTGAACCGACCATCCCAAGCCTCGATCTCCCGCATCCCCGATTCGAAACTTACGTCCTTCGACCCGGTCACATTCTGAACCACGGCCAAAATGTCTCCCGTTTCGTCTCGATCCGACCTATCGTTCGAGTTTACGATAAAAACCGTAAAACTCTGTTTTCTCGAAAAGAACTCGAAGAAATCGTGTAAAACGGCAACGGTTATACAAGACACCGAACATCGCCTAAACTATACAATTATTCGAGATTTTTCGTTAAAATCGTGAAAAACGCATTTTTAATAAAAACGTCGAGTAAATCATAAAAACGCGTTTTTAATAAAAATGTCGAGTAAATCGTAAAAGACGGAAATGATTAACCAAGAAACGAACGTAGCTAAACATTACGATTAACTCGAGGAATTTACTAAAAACAGCATCGAATCAGGAAACAATTCCGTACAAGGTCGAAAGACGGATTTATCGCAAAACGGCCCGGAAGGTCCTAAAACGCGATAAAAGCCCATCTCGCGATCTCAAAAGAATCTAACCCGAAGATACGATAACGTTTTGACGGTTTACTCCAGAAGGAAAATAAATGCCAAGCTTGAAGATAAAAGGCAAGTTTGAAGATAAATAGAAGATTTCCGTGGAAGAAAAGGAAGGATTGAGAAAAATGGAAGATTCCCGATACACTCAAATCCGGGCAAAATGGAAAGATCGAATCACCGAGGCGAGGAGTATATAAGCAAGAGGCATAGGGCAGAAGCAGACACGATTTTCAGAGCTCTCACCACCAAAATTAGCATTTAAGAATATTTCTGTTTTCTGTTAGCGAGCTGCGTCTCAACTAGGGTTTTCTTTCTTAGACTTCTAGGGATTTCGCCGACGGCTCACGCAGCCAAGGCTACTCTCGTTGTAACTGTTCTTACGCATATTCGGAATAAGAACCTCTTTGCTCTCAATTTCGTTTATTGTCTTTTAAATTCTAAGTTCGTCGTTTTCTTAATCTCCGTTGTGCGGTTTTGCAGATAGCCGGTTCCTCTGGAAACTTAGGGTTTTCCCGAAGTTTCCTTATTTACGATTTATTGACAGTAGGTGGATTTCGATTCCCACATAATACAAACATACAAACATCAGCCTAATCATAAGCACCCATCTCCTCAAAATTATCTTTGTTTTCCTTCTCCTGCTAGACAGGGAGCTCATTAATTATATCCACCACCATCTTATCCCTAATAGCCTTCACGTTGGTGTTGGCCTTAGCAAAGTCTTTTGAATTAAATGGCAGCCCAAGAGCATGACATTCAATATATTTTAGAGCGTAGACACCACAATTACGAGCTCGGGCCTGAGGCACATTGGGTTCACATTTAAATATAAATGGCTCCAGGGAGTATTGGGCACGCAGCTCATCAGAGGTAGCGCACTCAACAACCAGATAAGGGATCATGTTCTGAAAAGGCTCCATTACCACATTGAGTTCTTCGTCGGAGATAGATGAATAAATGTTGTCCCAGACGACTATGTGTCCCTTAGGGAACGATATCCACATAGCAATCCAATGACAATTGTTGTAGTTCACTGGCGCATAGATATCATCCATATCCACCCCTACATCTTGTTCGACTAGTAAAATGATGGTATAGCACCTGAATAATAATTAAACGGTCCACCAGGGAATCTTCTTCCTAAACCGTTGTGATCACACTCCGACTCTTTAAAATCGGAGTAGTTAAATCTCCATTGCTGAGAAAAGAGATGATCAAGGAAGCAAATCCTCTCGCTCCTGGAAGCTTGTGGATTTTCAGTGTACCTCTTCCTTGGTACATTAATCCAAGCATCAACATGCTGCATTTAAAATAATACAAGTAAGAAAATATCAGAAGACTTAACATTAAGTCGTCTAGTAAGTATTCTACAAGACTTATCAGACGACTTACCAGTAAGTCGTCTACAAAGAAGACTTATCAGGTGGCTTATCAGTAAGTCGTCTGATAAGTCGTCTACAAAGAAGATTTATCAGATGACTTACTAAGTCGTCTGGTAAGTTGCCTACAAAGAAGACTTATCAGACGACTTACTGGTAATTCGGTTGGTAAGTCGTCTACGTAGAATACTTTCCAGACGACTTACTGGTAGAAGATATAAGTCATAGCAGAAGACTTACACAGCCTTCCAGCCAAGCTAAAGAGGTCTGGATGGTGTGATGCCAATTAGTTGGTGTTGTACGTGATCTTTTGTCGAGAGGCTTGTTATACACACTGCAGACACAAAATGTTGAAAAGCAATCAGTTTTGTGTCCTAAAGCAAGCTATAATGTTGAAAAGCAATCACTTACGGATCAGTTTTCAACCATTCAGCGAGCTCCTTCAATTTTCTCTTGTTAACTGATCCAAAACGGTTATAGCCCGGAGCTCGCTTTTTGTTTGGAATGATCACTTTGGCAGTGATGTTTGCCGTATAAGAAGATTTCTGTGAGGCAGCAAGTTTCCTTGTTCGATCACTCTTCGTACGTTTAATTTATGTCAAAGCGGTTTCTCTCTTTTCCTGATATCTAGCTTGCTCCTGCACTAACTCTGAAACATTGGGTACTTGTTTCTCCAATAGATAAGGCTCGATTCTGGAGGTTTTTCATGGCTCGGAAATATACTCAGCTCTTTTGAGGAAGTAGCACCTGCGGACAAATTTGTTGCTTTACCCCCCCCCCTCCCCGGCCAGCAATCTCTTCTTTCCCGCGTTCGACCCATTAACACTTTCACTCTGCAATATTAACCAAAGATCCATTTCAAACAATAATAAGTAAAGATTTATTTCAAATTTTCTAGTCAATTTCTTGTTGCGAGAGGATGTTTTACTAATCACGGGTTCTTGCGTTTTAGGTTGAGAGCTAGTGTTTTGAGATGATGCCCCTTTCCCTTTTTAGTGCTACCAACGATCTTCTCCACAGCTTCCACCCTTTTAGATAGATACTTGATCTCCGTAAGGCACGTCCCAAACCCTTGACTCATGGCATCGAGTACGTCCTTCAAAGAATCCTTCACGATTCTTTCAATATCCTCTTTGGTCAGCCCACCAACAGTGGTACTCACCTCTGGACGAGCCTCTGTACGAACCTCTTCCTCTGCTTCTTCCTCTTCCTCTTCCTCTTCCTTTTCCTCTTCCTCTTCCTCTGCAGGTATCTCTTCACTAGGCTTTTTAGGAACTTTCTTATAAGGTCTTGGACTGTCTTCCTTCACCAAAACTATCGCTTTCTTCGCTTTCTTTGCTGCCGGCTTTGTATTGACCCAAGTACCGGTGACTTCCTAGCAATCATGGTCCACTTCCACGGTCTCTGATTATACATGAGTTTAATTATGTTCTCTGCGGCTGGGTCCTTAGCATCAGAGTCCCATTTTGGTAACATTTCACCAATGTCCTTCTCAACAAAGTTCATCACCCTAGTCAACAGTAAATATAAGATATAAACTTAGATATTTGATGGATTAAGAAAAATGAAAAGAAAAGACTTCGCAGAAAACTTATGATTAAGTCGTCTGGAAAGTCTTCCAACTAGACGACTTAGCAGACGACTTAATAATAATTCATCTGGGAAGTCTTCTAGCCGGACGACTTAGCAGACTACTTAATATTAAGTCGTCTGGGTAGTCTTTCCTGACGACTTAATTATAAGTCTTTTACTAAGTCATCCAGCTGGAAGACTTTCCAGACGACTTAATTATAAGTCATCTACTATCGTCTAGTTGGACGACTTTCCAAACAACTTAATCATAAGTTTTCAAAAAGTCTTTTGAATTGAAGATAATACATGTCTTTCAATAGATTCTTTAAAGCATCTTCGTCCTTTGCCACCATAGTAAGTCAAGATCGGTGGAGACGGTCTGTTTGGTATGGGATTACCATAAGTAGAACCCAATTCCAGCAGAGCTGTGTACACCCAGACCTGGAGAGATTGTATAAACTCATCAATGGTGTAACAACACGAAATATCTTTGTCCTTCACATAGTCCATCAGCACCTTAAACGTGACTCTCCCCCATGGATAATTCTCAAACCGTTCTAGATCCATCACTAGCCTTGCCAGACTAGCCCGTGTGGGGGTTGAAAACTTTCCCCCTTCAATATATCCAGTGAAGATGGCAATGTACCCGAGCTGCTTGCGATCATCCGGAGACCACCCTTCACATCTCTCAAATTTTTCTATTATCTGTTGAGTAGTTGGTCCAGTTTCGACATGAACTCCCAACAACTCCCAGAAAGAAGCCAACTTCTTTGTAACAGAACAGTTTGGTCTCTCAAGGTCCTCGATGTACTCACAGTTTAGACCAGTTATGTATTCAAACTCTAACAGTGAAAACCTCAAAGGTTGTGGACCAACAATACTCCACAGCTCATACTTCTTCTTTATGTCGAGCTGGAAACCGAGCATGTAGTGAATCAGCCTTAAAGCCCAATCAAATTCCTGCTATTGGAACTTGATGAAAACTCCTAACTTAGACTCCTTCAGCTCTTCATATTCGTACACGGATGATACGAAATGCTATGCAATGCGGGGGGGTCTTGCCCTACTGTATGTACCCTACGGGGGAGTTCTAAAATATCCATTTTTTCTGCAAAACAATCGACAACCATCCAGTATAACATTTTAATTATAAGTCTGGAAGACTTTCCAGACGACTTATAATTAAGTCGTCTGTCAAGTCTTCCAAAACATCCAGTAGAACATTGTAAAGCTGACCTGAAAATTCGGAGAATATATAATCGCCTTCGACACATCTGTTATAGATCTGCAAAAATAGACGTGAAAAAAGAAGCACGATGAGAATGACAATGAGAACGATGTTTTATGTTCTTCTTTAGATATAACTTACTGGCGGCGGAGTTCAACGAAACGCCTTTAAGAGAAACGGCACTAGATTTTACAGAGAAACAGCGCTAGGGTTTCCTCTCAAATCTGAAATAGAAGAAGCGGCAGTGAGAACGGTGGTGATAACAACGGTGGTAAGGCGGAGAGATAACTGGCGGTGAGAACGATGGATTAAAGAGATTCGACGGAAATCGCCTTTGAAATCACCTTTGAGAGAAACGGCGTTAGGGTTTTCAGAATTTCGCGAAAAAAGTGAGTAAAAAAAACATCTTATATATGTCCGGTAAAAATCCCGGTTAGGTTTAAAGTAGATTGGTAAAATCAAAGGTTTGGTCCGGTTTGGACGACTTACTAGTAAGTCGTCTGTTGAATACTATACATCAGACGACTTACTAGAAAGTCGTCTGCCTTAAATATATTTACCAGACGATTTAATACTAAGTCGTCCTGACCCTAAATCCTAAACCCTAAACTAAATTGACTAAATTAACTAATGAATCATGTTATAAAATCAAATTATACTTAAATAGTGTTTACTATACACATAAATAAACACACTTAGGTAAATTTTAAATTTTTCAAAAAAACATTTATTCTTTCGAAAATCTAACCCTAAGAAACACATACAATACTACAACATATGTTGGCAAAACCTAAACAAAGAATATCATGACTCACTACTTTCACTCATCTATGAAAACAATTAAATTTTGTTATATCTTAATTTATATCTCTTAAAACATATGTTAATTACATGATTTTAATTTTTCACTTATCTAAATACTTTTTACAAAAAAATTAAATTATTTTTAAGAATAACTATACTAGACGACTTTCAACTAAATCGTCCAGACGACTTAACCGAAAGTCGTCTGGACAGAATAGTTGCGGGGGTTATAAACGTAAAAAAAATTTGGGTTTTTTGTTTGATCACAATGGGCTATTTGTAATTTCAATAGCCTTTTAGAATACTTTTGCATTTGATTCATGTTTGGTTTAATTTTGTATTTGAAACCAAGTTTTGAATCATATTTGACAAATTTTCCTTATTTTGTATGTGTATGAATTTGGACTTCGATCTAAGTAATTAACATGTTGGTGTATAATAGACAGTTGAGATCTTCTATAATATTAGTCGGAAAGGAGTTCGAACTCAAATCAAACAGTGTAATATACTTTGGAGGTAATCCACTCTGTAATACTAAGAATATTCTTCATCAAATTGGTCGGATCAATCAATAGGATATCTAAAAAAGAGTCATGTTTTCGGTTTTTGCATGATAAGTTAAGTGACCTGTAATTTATAATTGATAATGTCACTCTTTTTAGAAGGTCAGTTTTTGTAAAAAGTCGACGGTCATTTTTTTTGTTAGACCGCTTTTATATTATGAAAAAAGATGTAGAAAATAGAAATAAACCCTTAATTTTATGGGAAAATTGCCAAAAAAGGGACAAAATAACCATACTTTTGTCCCCTTAGAACAAACTCAACTTTTGGCATGTTTGGACCTTCACTACCCTTTTAGTCTTTGAAAATTCATATTAATTTTTTTACAAGGTAAAAAATTATGGAAAAATAGTAAACTTGATGTAGATAAGCATGTTCATATAAGAAAAATATTTTTGTTTATAAAATTTCTTTAAATTGTAAATTCAAAAATGGAGTANTGGCATGTTTGGACCTTCACTACCCTTTTAGTCTTTGAAAATTCATATTAATTTTTTTACAAGGTAAAAAATTATGGAAAAATAGTAAACTTGATGTAGATAAGCATGTTCATATAAGAAAAATATTTTTGTTTATAAAATTTCTTTAAATTGTAAATTCAAAAATGGAGTAAATGTGTTAGTATCTACGATCTACCATCTACGGCAGTGTAGAACATGTAATCTAACAGAAAGACAGCGTTCTAAACGGCTTAGGATGCACAATATACCAAAAATCTTTATAACTACGAGCTCAGAATATATAATCTACCAAAGTCTCTGTAATCTACGGTTTTGGTTGACTGTAAGTCCTAGAGATAAACAGTTATCTATCTCGGTAGGAAGTAGATTCTTTACATTGTTTTTCTATCTACAATCGTGGTATACCATATCCTAGTTCTTCGTTTACCTTCTACGGTGGTAGAATGTACGTTCTGGAAAAAAAATAAACAAGATCCGCAAATCTAGCCAAAAACGGTTAACTAATATTCTTTTAATCTTTTTAATATCCTAATTTCCTTTTTTAAGTTTTCTTCCAAAAAAATTGAAAACCTCCTCTTCTCACACGATTTAGGGATTCATCGTGTGTGTTTTTTATCTTCTCTTCTTGTTTCAATTCTCTTTGCCACAAAAAATATGAAGATTCACATCTACGCTTCATGTGGTTTGTGGAAATCGTCAATATACAGTGGATGGGAGTTTCTTGTCGATGAAGCAAAAGGAGGGAGGTTACTTACTTCGGACACAAGTTTAAGCTTCGAAAACGTAAAGTTTATGGTGTGTGAAGACTTCGAAATTGATGTAAACATGGTCAATATGGAGCTCAGTTACTTGCCTTCCGATTTGATAAATAGCATTGACTCGCCTTTGGTCTTCATCACCAATGATCGGCAAATTAGAAACTTTCTTAGTTATGTGAAGAACAAAGCTTCGACGCGGTTGTGTGTGTGTATTCAATCTAAGGTGGAGAAAAACAATAGCAGTGGCGATTTTGACTTCAATGAAGAAGCGGCTGACTCTAACAGCGACAAAGAGCGTAAGGATATTGACGATTCAGTTGATATGGAT